>JADGDC010000057.1:0-19750 GCA_016859345.1 Istiophorus platypterus
AATGACAGGTCTTTCTGAACTTAACATACAATTGGGCTACAAGTAGAAGGATAAGAAGATAAAATTTGCTTTTATTTCAGTTTCTGTCAGTGAGTCTTGAGTCACAAAGACAATATGTAAGATAAGATGGGTCTTGCAACCATGCATATGTTGTGCTTTATTTCAATGAATAAAACTAAAATATTGTAAGTGGTGTATGTTTCTATCCAGTGGGTTTGACAAACCTATTTCATTGTAAATTTAAGAATAAGACGGGTACAATACTAAGACAGAAGCTGTTTTTTTTCCCAACTTTTGATACTTGCTCAAACCAGAAACAGCCCTATTTTTTACTTTGTGTTATGCTCAGAAAGACATCTCTTTCAGAAAACAATACTCACATTAAAGCTATGTTTTTTCCTATCCAGAAGTCTTCCAACACTTCCTTTGTGTAAGAATATAAAAGGATAACGTGCTACTGTTGTTAGTTTGTGTCGTCAAACCAATGCATGTTGGAAAGGCCTATATAACATAGATGAACACTCACCTGACTATCTGAGGAAGCTGATCCATGACTATACAGCCGCTGCACAGTCCACTATACGGTGGACACCTCGACACTGGTACTCACTGCGACCACCACCTAAGACAACACGGAAAAACCTCTGGTTCACAGGAGGAGCGGCGGTACCTGCGGCACAGGGAAGAGGAGTGAAATGTGGGAGGGAGGGGGAAATTGAGTGGTTAGGGCTCAGCCTGGAGTGTTTCTTATTCCATTCTCTATTGAGTGGTGTTATTTGTCAAACATACCGCTAGGTGGCGCCAAAGGGTTATTTTTGGAACAATTCTAAGAACTTTGGTATTGTATTCATCTTTAGAATGGTTATTCTGCCAATTAGAGAATCAGGCAATGGCATCCATCTTTCCAGAGCCTTATATACTGTCCAAATTGTCCTCCGTTTCCTGCTGTTTAATGCACCACGCAATGAGCCTCTCAGGCTTTCCCCCTTGATCATAATAATTTGCTCTAAGTCTCATTAAATTTGCAGCGGCCTCTTTATATGTTATTTCATTATATTGAATGCTTAGTAGTGATAACTGCGTGGAATATGGGTAAGGCTTAGGTTATCATCCTATTTCCTATTCCTATTCCTAATCCTATTCCCCCACTGTGCTCGTCACCCACAAATGTCACGAAGTCATCCAGACACATATAAATCTACGAGGCTAATGTCGGCTAACAAAACACTCACCTGACGAGCTACGAGAGCCCCATGCGGCTACAAAATGGACGCCGGTAATCATAGCAACCACCCACGGAAAACCTCTGGTCTATCGTCGAAAAAAAAGAAAAACACCCAAATACTCTCCCGTTAGCATCCTGACAAGCCACCACAGTGCTATGTTACCTACAAATGTGCGAGTCAGCCCGACGACATATAAATCTCTGAGGCTAATGTCGGCTAATTAAACACTCACCTGACAAGCTAAGAGAGCCCCATGCAGCTACAAAATGGGCGGTAATCATGGCAACCACCCACGGAGAAAACCTCTCGTCTATCGTCGAAAGAAAAAAAAACACCCAAATACTCTCCCGTTAGCATCCTGACAAGCCACCACAGTGCTATGTTACCTACAAATGTCAGTCAGCCCACACATATAAATCTGAGGCTAATGTCGACTAATTAAACACTCACCTGACAAGCTAAGAGAGCCCCATGCAGCTACAAAATGGGCCCGGTAATCATGGCAACCACCCACGGAGAAAACCTCTCGTCTATCGTCGAAAAAAAAAAAAAAACACCTAAATACTCTCCCGTTAGCATCCGGACAAGCCACCACAGTGCTATGTTACCTACAAATGTCACGAGTCAGCCCGACACATATAAATCTCTGAGGCTAATGTCGGCTAATTAAACACTCACCTGACAAGCTAAGAGAGCCCCATGCAGCTACAAAATGGGCGCCCGGTAATCATGGCAACCACCCACGGAGAAAACCTCTAAGTCTATCGTCTAAACAAAAAGAAAAACACCCAAACACTCTCCCGTTAGCATCCTGACATGCCACCACAGTGCTATGTTACCTACAAATGTCAGAGTCAGCCCGACATATAAATCTCTGAGGCTAATGTCGGCTAATTAAACACTCACCTGACAAGCTAAGAGAGCCCCATGCAGCTACAAAATGGGCGCCCGGTAATCATGGCAACCACCCACGGAGAAAACCTCTCGTCTATAAATCGAAAAAAGAAAAACACCCAAATACTCTCCCGTTAGCATCCTGACAAGCCACCACAGTGCTACGTTACCTACAAATGTCACGAAGTCAGCCCACACATATAAATCTCTGAGGCTAATGTCGGCTAATTAAACACTCACCTGACAAGCTAAGAGAGCCCCATGCAGCTACAAAATGGGCGCCCGGTAATCATGGCAACCACCCACGGAGAAAACCTCTCGTCTATCGTCGAAAAAAAAAGAAAAACACCCAAATACTCTCCCGTTAGCATCCCGACAAGCCCCTATAGTGTTACGGCACCTAAAAGTGTACAGGAATCAGGCAAACACCCACGGAGAAAACAAAGGGGCGCCATTATGCTCCGGCTGACCGTCACGTGGCGTGAGTCAAGGTCAGGGTCACGTCTACCCCAACTTCACTAACCTCAGGCGCATGCACACAAACATGCTGCTTGCTATGCTATAATATACATATGCCCTGTATAGAAAACCTCGTCTATCGTCGAAAAAAAAAAAAAAGTAAAACACCCAAATACTCCCCCGTTAGCATCCTGACTAGCCACCACAGTGCTACGTCACCCACAAATGTTAAGAGTCAGCCCGACACATATGAATCTACGAGGCTAATGTCGGCTAACAAAACACTCACCTGACGAGCTAGGAGAGCCCCATGCGGCTACAAAATGGACGCCGGTAATCATGGCAACCACCCACGGAGAAAACCTCTCCTCTATCGTCGAAAGAAAAAAAAGAAAAATACCCAAATACTCTCCCGTTAGCATCCTGACTAGCCACCACAGTGCTACGTCACCCACAAATGAGAGTCAGCCCATTTACATATAAATCTCCGAGGCTAATGTCGGCTAATTAAACACTCACCTGACAAGCTAAGAGAGCCCCATGCAGCTACAAAATGGACGCCGGTAATCATGGCAACCACCCACGGAGAAAACCTCTGGTCTATCGTCGAAAAAAAAAAAAACACCCAAATACTCTCCCGTTAGCATCCCAACTAGCCACCACAGTGCTACGTCACCTATAAATGTACGGGAGTCAGCCCAAAACATATAAATATACGAGGCTAATGTCGGCTAACAAAACACTCACCTGAAAAGCTACGAGAGCCCCATGCCGCTACAAACCGGGACCGGTAATCATGGAAACCACCCACGGAAAACACACAAAACGTCTAGTTTTTTTCCACTATAGGACCAAAGAAAAACACCCAAATACTCTACCGTTAACATCCCGACTAGCCCCCTTAGTGCTACTTCACCTACAAATGTATACAAAAATAATTTGAAGACACACCTCGGTTTTATTATTTGAGTTTGTCTATATATATATATATATAGAAGTATGTGACAACATTGTGATTTCATTTCAGGTTTCACCAAATATTGGAGCAACCATTCTTCCCCTTTCGGACACTTGTGGATGCTGAGTGGAATCGGCTGCGTGTGATTGAACTGCTTCACGGGATGATGGGCGGCACCCTGAGGCAAAGGACAGAGAGAAACAGGGTAGGAAGCAAACAAACAAAAACTGGGATAGTGGTTACGAGTACCCCCCTCCCTCCCTCCCACACAAATTGATTATGAAGACAGACTTTAGTTTTATTATTTAAGTTTGTGTACATATCTGAAAACCAGGAGCATGTGAGGTCAAATTGGTGTCTTATTTCAGCTTTCATAGAATATGTGAGAATATTTTCAGTAGAATGACAGGTCTTTCTGAACTTAACATACAATTGGGCTACAAGTAGAAGGATAAGAAGATAAAATTTGCTTTTATTTCAGTTTCTGTCAGTGAGTCTTGAGTCACAAAGACAATATGTAAGATAAGATGGGTCTTTTTCCAGGTGATTGAATACACTAAAACCATGCATATGTTGTGCTTTATTTCAATGAATAAAACTAAAATATTGTAAGTGGTGTATGTTTCTATCAGTGGGTTTGACACACCTATTTCACTGTAAATTTAAGAATAAAGCGGGTACAATACTAAGACAGAAGCTGTTTTTTTCCCAACTTTTGATACTTGCTCAAACCAGAAACAGCCCTATTTTTACTTTGTGTTATGCTCAGAAAGACATCTCTTTCAGAAAACAATACTCACATTAAAGCTATGTTTTTTTCCTATCCAGAAGTCTTCCAACACTTCCTTTGTGTAAGAATATATAAAGGATAACGTGCTACTTTTGTTAGTTTGTGTCTTCAAACCATTGGATTTTGGTATGTCCTATAATACATAGATAAACACTCAACTGACTATCTGATGTAGCTGATCCATGACTATACAGCCGGTGGACACCCTCGACACTGGTACTAACTGCGACCACCACATAAGACACCACGGAAAAACCTCTGGTTCACAGGAGGAGCGGCGGTACCTGCGGCACAGGGAATAGAATTGAAATGTGGGAGGGAGGGGGAAATTGAGTGGTTAGGGCTCAGCCCCATAACATGGAAGATACAACAGAGGTAGGCGAAGCCTGGGTGTTTATTATTCCATTCTCTATTGAGTGGTTATTTGTCAAACATACCGCAAGGTGGCGCCAAAGGGTTATTTTTGGAACATTTCTAAGAACTTTGGTATTGTATTCATCTTTAGAATGGTTATTCTGCCAATTAGAGAATCAGGCAATGGCATCCATCTTTCCAGAGCCTTATATACTGTCCAAATTGTCCTCCGTTTCCTGCTGTTTAATGCACCACGCAAGGAGCCTCTCAGGCTTTCCCCCTTGATCATAATAATTTGCTCTAAGTCTCATTAAATTTGCAGCGGCCTCTTTAGAGGTTATTTCATTATATTGAATGCTTAGTAGTAATAACTGCGGGGAATATGGGTAAGGGTAGGTTATCATCCCTATTTCCTATTCCTATTCCTAATCCTATTCCCCCAATGTGCTCGTCACCCACAAATGTCTGAGAGTCAGCCCAAACATAAATCTACGAGGCTAATGTCGGCGAACAAAACACTCACCTGACAAGCTACGAGAGCCCCATGCGGCTACAAAATGGATGCCGGTAATCATGGCAACCACCCACGGAGAAAACCTCTCGTCTATCGTCGAAAGAAAAAAAGAAAAACACCCAAATACTCTCCCGTTAGCATCCTGAGAAGCCACCACAGTGCTATGTCACCTATAAATGTCTGAAGTCAGCCGACACATATAAATCTCTGAGGCTAATGTCGACTAACAAAACACTCACCTGACGAGCTAGGAGAGCCCCATGCAGCTACAAAATGGACGCCGGTAATCATGGCAACCACCCACGGAGAAAACCTCTCGTCTATCTTCGAAAGAAAAAAGGAAAAACACCCAAATACTCTCCCGTTAGCATCCTGAGAAGCCACCACAGTGCTATGTTACCTACAAATGTGCGAAGTCAGCCCGACACATATAAATCTCTGAGGCTAATGTCGGCTAATTAAACACTCACCTGACAAGCTAAGAGAGCCCCATGCAGCTACAAAATGGGCGCCCGGTAATCATGGCAACCACCCACGGAGAAAACCTCTCGTCTATAAATCGAAAGAAAAAAAAAGAAAAACACCCAAATACTCTCCCGTTAGCATCCTGACAAGCCACCACAGTGCTACGTCACCTATAAATGTCACGAGTCAGCCCAACACATATAAATCTCTGAGGCTAATGTCGGCTAACAAAACACTCACCTGACAAGCTAGGAGGCCCCATGCAGCTACAAAATGGGCGCCAGTAATCATGGCAACCACCCACGGAAAACCTCTCGTCTATCGTCGAAAGAAAAAGAAAAAACACCCAAATACTCTCCCGTTAGCATCTGACTGAAAGCCACCACAGTGCTATGTTACCTACAAATGTGCGAGTCAGCCGACACATATAAATCTCTGAGGCTAATGTCGTGCTAATTAAACACTCACCTGACAAGCTAAGAGGCCCCATGCAGCTACAAAATGGGCCCGGTAATCATGGCAACCACCCACGGAGAAAACCTCTCGTCTATAAATCGAAAGAAAAAAAGAAAAACACCCAAATACTCTCCCGTTAGCATCCTGACAAGCCACCACAGTGCTACGTCACCTACAAATGTGCGAAGTCAGCCCAAACATATATATATATCTGAGGCTAATGTCGACTAACAAAACACTCACCTGACGAGCTAAGAGAGCCCCATGCAGCTACAAAATGGACGCCAGTAATCATGGCAACCACCCACGGAGAAAACCTCTCGTCTATCGTCGAAAGAAAAAAGGAAAAACACCCAAATACTCTCCCGTTAGCATCCTGACAAGCCACCACAGTGCTATGTTACCTACAAATGTCACGAAGTCAGCCCGACACATATAAATCTCTGAGGCTAATGTCGGCTAATTAAACACTCACCTGACAAGCTAAAGAGAGCCCCATGCAGCTACAAAATGGACGCCGGTAATCATGGCAACCACCCACGGAGAAAACCTCTCGTCTATCGTCGAAAGAAAAAAAGAAAAACACCCAAATACTCTCCCGTTAGCATCCTGACAAGCCACCACAGTGCTATGTTACCTACAAATGTCTGAGTCAGCCCGACATATATATCTCTGAGGCTAATGTCGGCTAACAAAACACTCACCTGACAAGCTAAGAGAGCCCCATGCAGCTACAAAATGGGCGCCCGGTAATCATGGCAACCACCCACGGAGAAAACCTCTCGTCTATCGTCGAAAGAAAAAAAAACACCCAAATACTCTCCCGTTAGCATCCTGACTAGCCACCACAGTGCTACGTCACCTATAAATGCGAAGTCAGCCCAAACATATATATATCTGAGGCTAATGTCGACTAACAAAACACTCACCTGACAAGCTAAGAGAGCCCCATGCAGCTACAAAATGGACGCCGGTAATCATGGCAACCACCCACGGAGAAAACCTCTCGTCTATCGTCGAAAGAAAAAAGGAAAAACACCCAAATACTCTCCCGTTAGCATCCTGACAAGCCACCACAGTGCTATGTTACCTACAAATGTGCGAAGTCAGCCGACACATATAAATCTCTGAGGCTAATGTCGGCTAATTAAACACTCACCTGACAAGCTAAGAGAGCCCCATGCAGCTACAAAATGGGCGCCCGGTAATCATGGCAACCACCCACGGAAAACCTCTCGTCTATCGTCGAAAAGAAAAAAAAAAAAAACACCCAAATACTCTCCGTTAGCATCCTGACAAGCCACCACAGTGCTATGTCACCTATAAATGTCGCGAAGTCAGCCCCAAACATATATATATACGAGGCTAATGTCGACTAACAAAACACTCACCTGACGAGCTAAGAGAGCCCCATGCAGCTACAAAATGGACGCCAGTAATCATGGCAACCACCCACGGAGAAAACCTCTCGTCTATCGTCGAAAAAAAAAAAAGAAAAACACCCAAATACTCTCCCGTTAGCATCCTGACAAGCCACCACAGTGCTATGTTACCTACAAATGTACGGGAGTCAGCCCGACACATATAAATCTACGAGGCTAATGTCGGCTAATTAAACACTCACCTGACAAGCTAAGAGAGCCCCATGCAGCTACAAAATGGACGCCGGTAATCATGGCAACCACCCACGGAGAAAACCTCTCGTCTATCGTCGAAAGAAAAAAAAAACACCCAAATACTCTCCCGTTAGCATCCTGACTAGCCACCACAGTGCTACGTCACCTATAAATGTACGGGAGTCAGCCCAAAACATATATATATCTGAGGCTAATGTCGACTAACAAAACACTCACCTGACAAGCTAAGAGAGCCCCATGCAGCTACAAAATGGGCGCCCGGTAATCATGGCAACCACCCACGGAGAAAACCTCTCGTCTATAAATCGAAAGAAAAAAGGAAAAACACCCAAATACTCTCCCGTTAGCATCCTGACTAGCCACCACAGTGCTACGTCACCTATAAATGTCTGAGTCAGCCGAAAACATATATATATACAAGGCTAATGTCGACTAACAAAACACTCCCCTCACAAGCTAAGAGAGCCCCATGCAGCTACAAAATGGACGCCGGTAATCATGGCAACCACCCACGGAGAAAACCTCTCGTCTATAAATCGAAAGAAAAAAAGGAAAAACACCCAAATACTCTCCCGTTAGCATCCTGACAAGCCACCACAGTGCTATGTTACCTACAAATGTCACGAGTCAGCCCGACACATATAAATCTCTGAGGCTAATGTCGGCTAATTAAACACTCACCTGACAAGCTAAAGAGAGCCCCATGCAGCTACAAAATGGATGCCGGTAATCATGGCAACCACCCACGGAGAAAACCTCTCGTCTATCGTCGAAAAAAAAAATAAAAACACCCAAATACTCTCCCGTTAGCATCCTGACAAGCCACCACAGTGCTATGTTACCTACAAATGTGCGAAGTCAGCCCGACACATATAAATCTCTGAGGCTAATGTCGGCTAATTAAACACTCACCTGACAAGCTAAGAGAGCCCCATGCAGCTACAAAATGGACGCTGGTAATCATGGCAACCAGCCACGGAAAACCTCTGGTCTATCGTCGAAAAAAAGAAAAAAAACCAAATACTCTCCCGTTAGCATCCCGACAAGCCCCTATAGTGTTACGGCACCTAAAAGTGTACAGGAATCAGGCAAACACCCACGGAGAAAACAAAGAGGCGCCATTATGCTCCGGCTGACCGTCACGTGACGTGAGTCAAGGGTCAGGGGTCACGTCTACCACCCAACTTCACCTAACCTCAGGCGCATGCGCACAAACATGCTGCTTGCTATGCTACAATATACATATGCCCTGTATAGAAAACCTCTTGTCTATCTTCGAAAAAAAAAAAAGTAAAACACCCAAATACTCTCCCGTTAGCATCCGACTAGCCCCCTTAGTGCTACTTCACCTACAAATCTATATAAAAATAATTTGAAGACACACCTCGGTTTTGTTATTTGAGTTTGTGTATATATATATATATATATAGAAGTATGTGACAACATTGTGATTTCATTTCAGGTTTCACCAAATATTGGAGCAACCATTCTTCACTCAGCATCCACAGGTGTCGGAAAGGGGGAATGGCTGAGCGTGATTGAACTGCTTCACGGGATGATGGGCGGCACCCTGAGGCAAAGGACAGAGAGAAACAGGGTAGGAAGCAAACAAACAAAAACTGGGATAGTGGTTACAGTACCCCCCCTCCCTCCTCCCCACAAATTGATTATGAAGACAGACTTTAGTTTTATTATTTAAGTTTGTGTACATATCTGAAAACCAGGAGCATGTGAGGTCAAATTGGTGTCTTATTTCAGCTTTCATAGAATATGTGAGAATATTTTCAGTAGAATGACAGGTCTTTCTGAACTTAACATACAATTGGGCTACAAGTAGAAGGATAAGAAGATAAAATTTGCTTTTATTTCAGTTTCTGTCAGTGAGTCTTGAGTCACAAAGACAATATGTAAGATAAGATGGGTCTTTTTTCCAGGTGATTGAATACACTAAAACCATGCATATGTTGTGCTTTATTTCAATGAATAAAACTAAAATATTGTAAGTGGTGTATGTTTCTATCCAGTGGGTTTGACACACCTATTTCACTGTAAATTTAAGAATAAGGCGGGTACAATACTAAGACAGAAGCTGTTTTTTTTCCCAACTTTTGATACTTGCTCAAACCAGAAACAGCCCTATTTTTACTTTGTGTTATGCTCAGAAAGACATCTCTTTCAGAAAACAATACTCACATTAAAGCTATGTTTTTTTCCTATCCAGAAGTCTTCCAACACTTCCTTTGTGTAAGAATATAAAAAGGATAACGTGCTACTGTTGTTAGTTTGTGTCGTCAAACCAATGCATGTTGGAAAGGCCTATACAACATAGATAAACACTCACCTGACTATCTGAGGAAGCTGATCATGACTATACAGCGGTGGACACCTCGACACTGGTACTAACTGCGACCACCACATAAGACACCACGGAAAAACCTCTGGTTCACAGGAGGCGGCGGTACCTGCGGCACAGGAAGAGGAGTGAAATGTGGGAGGGAGGGGGTGAGTGGTTGGGGCTCAGCCCCATCACATGGAAGATACAACAGAGGTAGGCGAAGCCTGGAGTGTTTCTTATTCCATTCTCTATTAGTGGTTATTTGTCAAACATATACCGCAAGGTGGCATAAAGGGTTATTTTGGAACATTTCTAAGAACTTTGGTATTGTATTCATCTTTAGAATGGTTATTCTGCCAATTAGAGAATCAGGCAATGGCATCCATCTTTCCAGAGCCTTATATACTGTCCAAATTGTCCTCCGTTTCCTGCTGTTTAATGCACCACGCAAAGGAGCCTCTCAGGCTTTCCCCTTGATCATAATAATTTGCTCTAAGTCTCATTAAATTTGCAGCGGCCTCTTTAGAGGTTATTTCATTATATTGAATGCTTAGTAGTAATAACTGCGGGGAATATGGTTAAGGGTTAGGTTATCATCCCTATTTCCTATTACTATTCTAATCCTATTCCCCCAATGTGCTTTCGTCACCCACAAATGTCTGAGAGTCAGCCCAAAACATAAATCTCTGAGGCTAATGTCGGCGAACAAAACACTCACCTGACAAGCTACGAGAGCCCCATGCGGCTACAAAATGGACGCCGGTAATCATGGCAACCACCCACGGAGAAAACCTCTCGTCTATCGTCGAAAGAAAAAAAGAAAAACACCCAAATACTCTCCCGTTAGCATCCTGAGAAGCCACCACAGTGCTATGTCACCTATAAATGTCAGGTAGTCAGCCAGACTCTTATAAATCTTAGAGGCTAATGTCGACTAACAAAACACTCACCTGACAAGCTAGGAGAGCCCCATGCAGCTACAAAATGGACGCCGGTAATCATGGCAACCACCCACGGAGAAAACCTCTCGTCTATCTTCGAAAGAAAAAAGGAAAAACACCCAAATAC
Organism: Istiophorus platypterus; assembly: GCA_016859345.1. NCBI lineage: Eukaryota > Metazoa > Chordata > Actinopteri > Istiophoriformes > Istiophoridae > Istiophorus > Istiophorus platypterus. Next base: position 11,157 of record JADGDC010000057.1, read on the forward strand.
TCTCCCGTTAGCATCCTGACTAGCCACCACAGTGCTACGTCACCTATAAATGTCTGAAGTCAGCCCAACATATATATATCTGAGGCTAATGTCGACTAATTAAACACTCACCTGACAAGCTAAGAGAGCCCCATGCAGCTACAAAATGGACGCCGGTAATCATGGCAACCACCCACGGAGAAAACCTCTCGTCTATCGTCGAAAGAAAAAAAGAAAAACACCCAAATACTCTCCCGTTAGCATCCTGACAAGCCACCACAGTGCTATGTTACCTACAAATGTGCAGAGTCAGCCCGACACATATAAATCTACGAGGCTAATGTCGGCTAACAAAACACTCACCTGACAAGCTAAGAGAGCCCCATGCAGCTACAAAATGGACGCCGGTAATCATGGCAACCACCCACGGAGAAAACCTCTCGTCTATCGTCGAAAAAAAAAAAGAAAAACACCCAAATACTCTCCCGTTAGCATCCTGACTAGCCACCACAGTGCTACGTCACCTATAAATGTACGGGAGTCAGCCCAAAACATATAAATCTACGAGGCTAATGTCGACTAACAAAACACTCACCTGACGAGCTAGGAGAGCCCCATGCAGCTACAAAATTTACGACGGTAATCATGTCAACCAACCACGGAGAAAACCTCTCGTCTATCGTCGAAAAGAAAAAAAGAAAAACACCCAAATACTCTCCCGTTAGCATCCTGACAAGCCACCACAGTGCTATGTTACCTACAAATGTGCGAAGTCAGCCCGACACATATAAATCTCTGAGGCTAATGTCGGCTAATTAAACACTCACCTGACGAGCTAGGAGAGCCCCATGCAGCTACAAAATGGGCGCGGTAATCATGGCAACCACCCACGGAGAAAACCTCTCGTCTATAAATCGAAAGAAAAAAAGAAAAACACCCAAATACTCTCCCGTTAGCATCCTGACAAGCCACCACAGTGCTATCGTCACCTATAAATGTCAGAGTCAGCCCAAAACATATATATCTGAGGCTAATGTCGACTAACAAAACACTCACCTGACAAGCTAAAGAGAGCCCCATGCAGCTACAAAATGGGCGCCAGTAATCATAGCAACCACCCACGGAGAAAACCTCTCGTCTATAAATCGAAAAAAAAAGAAAAACACCCAAATACTCTCCCGTTAGCATCCTGACAAGCCACCACAGTGCTATGTTACCTACAAATGTGCGAGTCAGCCCGACACATATAAATCTCTGAGGATAATGTCGGCTAATTAAACACTCACCTGACAAGCTAAGAGCCCCATGCAGCTACAAAATGGACGCCGGTAATCATGGCAACCACCCACGGAGAAAACCTCTCGTCTATCGTCGAAAAAAAAAAAGAAAAACACCCAAATACTCTCCCGTTAGCATCCTGACAAGCCACCACAGTGCTACGTCACCTATAAATGTCTGAGTCAGCCCCAAAACATATATATACGAGGCTAATGTCGGCTAACAAAACACTCACCTGACAAGCTAAGAGAGCCCCATGCAGCTACAAAATGGACGCCGGTAATCATGGCAACCACCCACGGAGAAAACCTCTCGTCTATCGTCGAAAGAAAAAAGGAAAAACACCCAAATACTCTCCCGTTAGCATCCTGACTAGCCACCACAGTGCTACGTCACCTATAAATGTACGGGAGTCAGCCCAAAACATATATATATATACGAGGCTAATGTCGACTAACAAAACACTCACCTGACAAGCTAAGAGAGCCCCATGCAGCTACAAAATGGACGCCGGTAATCATGGCAACCACCCACGGAGAAAACCTCTCGTCTATATTCGAAAAGAAAAAAGGAAAAACACCCAAATACTCTCCCGTTAGCATCCTGACAAGCCACCACAGTGCTATGTTACCTACAAATGTCACGAAGTCAGCCCACACATATAAATCTACGAGGCTAATGTCGGCTAATTAAACACTCACCTGACAAGCTAAGAGAGCCCCATGCAGCTACAAAATGGACGCCGGTAATCATGGCAACCACCCACGGAGAAAACCTCTCGTCTATCGTCGAAAAAAAAAAAAAGAAAAACACCCAAATACTCTCCCGTTAGCATCCTGACAAGCCACCACAGTGCTATGTTACCTACAAATGTACGGGAGTCAGCCCGACACATATAAATCTACGAGGCTAATGTCGGCTAATTAAACACTCACCTGACAAGCTAAGAGAGCCCCATGCAGCTTCAAATTGGACGGTGGTAATCATGGCAACCAGCCACGGAGAAAACCTCTGGTCTATAAATCGAAAAAAAAAAAAAACCAAATACTCTCCGTTAGCATCCCGACAAGCCCCTATAGTGTTACGGCACCTAAAGTGTACAGGAATCAGGCAAACACCCACGGAGAAAACAAAAGAAGCGCCATTATGCTCCGGCTGACCGTCACGTGGCGTGAGTCAGGGTCAGGGGTCACGTCTACCCAACTTCACCTAACCTCAGGCGCATCGCACAAACATGCTGCTTGCTATGCTACAATATACATATGCCCTGTATAGAAAACCTCTTGTCTATCTTGAAAAAAAAAAAAAATAAAACACCCAAATACTCTTCCGTTAGCATCCGACTAGCCCCTTAGTGCTACTTCACCTACAAATCTATATAAAAATAATTTGAAGACACACCTCGGTTTTGTTATTTGAGTTTGTGTATATATATATATATATATATAGAAGTATGTGACAACATTGTGATTTCATTTCAGGTTTCACCAAATATTGGAGCAACCATTCTTCACTCAGCATCCACAGGTGTCGGAAAGGGGGAATGGCTGCGGCGTGATTGAACTGCTTCACGGGATGATGGGCGGCACCCTGAGGCAAAGGACAGAGAGAAACAGGGTAGGAAGCAAACAAACAAAAACTGGGATAGTGGTTCAGTACCCCCCTCCCTCCTCCCCACAAATTGATTATGAAGACAGACTTTAGTTTTATTATTTAAGTTTGTGTACATATCTGAAAACCAGGAGCATGTGAGGTCAAATTGGTGTCTTATTTCAGCTTTCATAGAATATGTGAGAATATTTTCAGTAGAATGACAGGTCTTTCTGAACTTAACATACAATTGGGCTACAAGTAGAAGGATAAGAAGATAAAATTTGCTTTTATTTCAGTTTCTGTCAGTGAGTCTTGAGTCACAAAGACAATATGTAAGATAAGATGGGTCTTTTTCAGGTGATTGAATACACTAAAACCATGCATATGTTGTGCTTTATTTCAATGAATAAAACTAAAATATTGTAAGGGGTGTATGTTTCTATCCAGTGGGTTTGACACACCTATTTCACTGTAAATACTAAGACAGAAGCTGTTTTTTTTTCCCAACTTTTGATACTTGCTCAAACCAGAAACAGCCCTATTTTTACTTTGTGTTATGCTCAGAAAGACATCATCTTTCAGAAAACAATACTCACATTAAAGCTATGTTTTTTTCCTATCAGAAGTCTTCCAACACTTCCTTTGTGTAAGAATATAAAAAGGATAACGTGCTACTGTTGTTTAGTTTGTGTCGTCAAACCAATGCATGTTGGAAAGGCCTATACAACATAGATAAACACTCACCTGACTATCTGAGAAGCTGATCATGACTATACAGCGGTGGACACCTCGACACTGGTACTAACTGCGACCACCACATAAGACACCACGGAAAAACCTCTGGTTCACAGGAGGCGGCGGTACCTGCGGCACAGGAAGAAGGAGTGAAATGTGGGAGGGAGGGAAATTGAGTGGTTGGGGCTCAGCCCCATCACATGGAAGATACAACAGAGGTGGCGAAGCCTGGGTGTTTCTTATTCCATTCTCTATTAGTGGTTATTTGTCAAACATACCGCAAGGTGGCATAAAGGGTTATTTTGGAACATTTCTAAGAACTTTGGTATTGTATTCATCTTTAGAATGGTTATTCTGCCAATTAGAGAATCAGGCAATGGCATCCATCTTTCCAGAGCCTTATATACTGTCCAAATTGTCCTCCGTTTCCTGCTGTTTAATGCACCACAAAGAGCCTCTCAGGCTTTCCCCTTGATCATAATAATTTGCTCTAAGTCTCATTAAATTTGCAGCGGCCTCTTTAGAGGTTATTTCATTATATTGAATGCTTAGTAGTAATAACTGCGGGGAATATGGGTAAGGGTTAGGTTATCATCCTATTTCCTATTCCTATTCTAATCCTATTCCCCAATGTGCTCGTCACCCACAAATGTCTGAGAGTCAGCCCAAAACATATAAATCTGAGGCTAATGTCGTGAACAAAACACTCACCTGACAAGCTACGAGAGCCCCATGCGGCTACAAAATGGGCGCCCGGTAATCATAGCAACCACCCACGGAGAAAACCTCTGGTCTATCGTCGAAAGAAAAAAAAGAAAAAACACCCAAATACTCTCCCGTTAGCATCCTGAAAGCCACCACAGTGCTATGTCACCTATAAATGTGCAGAGTCAGCCCGACACATATAAATCTCTGAGGCTAATGTCGTCGAACAAAACACTCACCTGACCAGCTAGGAGAGCCCCATGCGGCTACAAAATGGACGCCGGTAATCATGGCAACCACCCACGGAGAAAACCTCTCGTCTATCTTCGAAAGAAAAAAGGAAAAACACCCAAATACTCTCCCGTTAGCATCTGACAAGCCACCACAGTGCTATGTCACCTACAAATGTCTGAAGTCAGCCCGACACATATAAATCTCTGAGGCTAATGTAACTAACAAAACACTCACCTGACAAGCTAGAGAGCCCCATGCAGCTACAAAATGGGCGCCGTAATCATTGCAACCACCCACGGAGAAAACCTCTCGTCTATCGAAAAAAAAAAAAGAAAAACACCCAAATACTCTCCCGTTAGCATCCTGACAAGCCACCACAGTGCTAAGTCACCTACAAAAATATGAAGTCAGCGACACATATAAATCTCTGAGGCTAATGTCGGCTAACAAAACACTCACCTGACAAGCTAAGAGAGCCCCATGCAGCTACAAAATGGGCGCCGGTAATCATAGCAACCACCCACGGAGAAAACCTCTCGTCTATCGTCGAAAAAAAAAAAACACCCAAATACTCTCCCGTTAGCATCTGACTAGCCACCACAGTGCTATGTCACCTACAAATGTCTGAGTCAGCCCAAACATATATATATATACGAGGCTAATGTAACAAAACACTCACCTGACAAGCTAAGAGAGCCCCATGCAGCTACAAAATGGGCGCGGTAATCATGGCAACCACCCACGAGAAAACCTCTCGTCTATCGTCGAAGAAAAAAGGAAAAACACAAATACTCTCCCGTTAGCATCCTGACAAGCCACCACAGTGCTATGTTACCTACAAATGTGCAGAGTCAGCCCGACACATATAAATCTCTGAGGCTAATGTCGGCTAATTAAACACTCACCTGACAAGCTAGAGAGCCCCATGCAGCTACAAAATGGGCGCCGGTAATCATGGCAACCACCCACGGAGAAAACCTCTAGTCTATAAATCGAAAGAAAAAAAAAAAAAACACCCAAATACTCTCCCGTTAGCATCCTGACAAGCCACCACAGTGCTATCGTCACCTATAAATGTCTGAGAGTCAGCCCAAAACATATATATATATGAGGCTAATGTCGACTAACAAAACACTCACCTGACAAGCTAAGAGAGCCCCATGCAGCTACAAAATGGGCGCCAGTAATCATGGCAACCACCCACGGAGAAAACCTCTAAGTCTATAAATCGAAAAAAAAAAAAACACCCAAATACTCTCCCGTTAGCATCTGACAAGCCACCACAGTGCTATGTTACCTACAAATGTCTGAAGTCAGCCCACACATATAAATCTCTGAGGCTAATGTCGGCTAATTAAACACTCACCTGACAAGCTAAGAGCCCCATGCAGCTACAAAATGGGCGCCCGGTAATCATGGCAACCACCCACGGAGAAAACCTCTCGTCTATCGTCGAAAGAAAAAGGAAAAACACCCAAATACTCTCCCGTTAGCATCCTGACTAGCCACCACAGTGCTCGTCACCTATAAATGTCTGAAGTCAGCCCAAAACATATATATATACAAGGCTAATGTCGACTAACAAAACACTCACCTGACAAGCTAAGAGCCCCATGCAGCTACAAAATGGGCCGGTAATCATAGCAACCACCCACGGAAAACCTCTCGTCTATCGTCGAAAAGAAAAAAACCCAAATACTCTCCCGTTAGCATCCTGACAAGCCACCACAGTGCTATGTTACCTACAAATGTCTGAGTCAGCCCGACATATAAATCTCTGAGGCTAATGTCGGCTAATTAAACACTCACCTGACAAGCTAAGAGCCCCATGCAGCTACAAAATGGGCGGTAATCATGGCAACCACCCACGGAGAAAACCTCTCGTCTATAAATGATAAAAAAAAAAAAAAACACCCAAATACTCTCCGTTAGCATCCTGACAAGCCACCACAGTGCTATGTTACCTACAAATGTCACGAGTCAGCCCGACACATATAAATCTCTGAGGCTAATGTCGGCTAATTAAACACTCACCTGACAAGCTAAGAGAGCCCCATGCAGCTACAAAATGGGCGCTGGTAATCATGGCAACCACCCACGGAGAAAACCTCTGGTCTATAAATCGAAAAAAAAAAAAAAACCAAATACTCTCCCGTTAGCATCCCGACAAGCCCCTATAGTGTTACGGCACCTAAAGTGTACAGGAATCAGGCAAACACCCACGGAGAAAACAAAAGAGCGCCATTATGCTCCGGCTGACCGTCACGTGGCGTGAGTCAGGGTCAGGGGTCACGTCTACCACCCAACTTCACCTAACCTCAGGCGCATGCTTTCAAACATGCTGCTTGCTATGCTACAATATACATATGCCCTGTATAGAAAACCTCTTGTCTATCTTGAAAAAAAAAAAAATAAAACACCCAAATACTCTCCCGTTAGCATCCGACTAGCCCCCTTAGTGCTACTTCACCTACAAATCTATATAAAAATAATTTGAAGACACACCTCGGTTTTGTTATTTGAGTTTGTGTATATATATATATATATAGAAGTATGTGACAACATTGTGATTTCATTTCAGGTTTCACCAAATATTGGAGCAACCATTCTTCACTCAGCATCCACAGGTGTGGGAAAGGGGAATGGCTGCAGCGTGATTGAACTGCTTCACGGGATGATGGGCGGCACCCTGAGGCAAAGGACAGAGAAGAAACAGGGTAGGAAGCAAACAAACAAAAACTGGGATAGTGGTTACAGTACCCCCTCCCTCCTCCTCCCCACAAATTGATTATGAAGACAGACTTTAGTTTTATTATTTAAGTTTGTGTACATATCTGAAAACCAGGAGCATGTGAGGTCAAATTGGTGTCTTATTTCAGCTTTCATAGAATATGTGAGAATATTTTCAGTAGAATGACAGGTCTTTCTGAACTTAACATACAATTGGGCTACAAGTAGAAGGATAAGAAGATAAAATTTGCTTTTATTTCAGTTTCTGTCAGTGAGTCTTGAGTCACAAAGACAATATGTAAGATAAGATGGGTCTTTTTCAAGGTGATTGAATACACTAAAACCATGCATATGTTGTGCTTTATTTCAATGAATAAAACTAAAATATTGTAAGTGGTGTATGTTTCTATCAGTGGGTTTGACACACCTATTTCACTGTAAATTTAAGAATAAGGCGGGTACAATACTAAGACAGAAGCTGTTTTTTTCCCAACTTTGATACTTGCTCAAACCAGAAACAGCCCTATTTTTACTTTGTGTTATGCTCAGAAAGACATCTCTTTCAGAAAACAATACTCACATTAAAGCTATGTTTTTTTCCTATCCAGAAGTCTTCCAACACTTCCTTTGTGTAAGAATATAAAAGGATAACGTGCTACTGTTGTTAGTTTGTGTCGTCAAACCAATGCATGTTGGAAAGGCCTATACAACATAGATAAACACTCACCTGACTATCTGAGGAAGCTGATCCACGACTATACAGCCGGTGGACACCTCGACACTGGTACTAACTCGACCACCACATAAGACACCACGGAAAAACCTCTGGTTCACAGGAGGCGGCGGTACCTGCGGCACAGGAAGAGGTGAAATGTGGGAGGAGGGAGAATTGGTGGTTGAGGCTCAGCCCCATCACATGGAAGATACAACAGATGTAGGCGAAGCCTGGTGTTTTTCTTATTCAATTCTCTATTGAGTGGTTATTTGTCAAACATACCGCAAGGTGGCTAATAAGGGTTATTTTTGGAACATTTCTAAGAACTTTGGTATTGTATTCATCTTTAGAATGGTTATTCTGCCAATTAGAGAATCAGGCAATGGCATCCATCTTTCCAGAGCCTTATATACTGTCCAAATTGTCCTCCGTTTCCTGCTGTTTAATGCACCACGCAAAGGAGCCTCTCAGGCTTTCCCCTTGATCATAATAATTTGCTCTAAGTCTCATTAAATTTGCAGCGGCCTCTTTAGAGGTTATTTCATTATATTGAATGCTTAGTAGTAATAACTGCGGGAATATGGGTAAGGGTTAGGTTATCATCCTATTTCCTATTCCTATTCTA
>JADGDC010000058.1:0-18343 GCA_016859345.1 Istiophorus platypterus
TCGTTCGGTTACGTATTGCACAATTTCCGCCTATTTTATCCTTTTTTGGCCACTTTTGGCCTTCATTAGAATTTGGTCGATTTCATCCTTTTTTGGCCACTTTTGGCCTCCATAGGATTTCCGTCTATTTTATCCTTTTTTGGCCACTTTTGGCCTTTGTTCAAAATTGGTCGATTTTATCGTATTTTGGCCATTTTTTGCCTTCATTGGAATTCTGAAGATTTTATCGTTTTTTGGCCACTTTTGGCCTTCATTAGAAGGTGGTTGCTTTTATCGTTTTTTGGCCAATTTTGGCCTCTGTAGGATTTCTGAAGATTTTATTCTTTTTTGGCCACTTTTGGCCTTCATTGGAATTTGGTTGATTTTATTGTTTTTTGGCCGTTTTTGGCCTTCGTTGGAAATCGGTCGATTTTATCGTATTTTGGTCATTTTTTGCCTCCGTAGGATTTTCGTCGATTTTATCGTATTTTGGCCACTTTTGGCCTTCATTGTTGCTCATTAAATTTTGCCTTTTGCTGATTTTGGCCTTCATTGAAATGATCGATTTTATCCTTTTTTGCCACTTTTGGCCTTCATTGGAATTTGGTCGATTTTATCGTATTTTGGCCATTTTTTGCCTCCGTAGGATTTTCGTCGATTTTATCGTATTTTTGTACACTTTACGTTGGAATTTGGTAATTTTATCCTTTGTGGAGGTAGAGTGAAATTTTTTTTTTTTGTTTTACTGAGGCATATTTTTGGCCTCGTCTTGATTTTATGCGATTTTATCGGTTTTTTTGGCCACTTTTGGCCTCCGTAGGATTTTAGTCGATTTTATCCTTTTTTGTACTTGGCCTTCATTGGAAATCGGTCGATTTTATCGTTTTTTGGCCACTTTTGGCCTTCATTAGAATTTATTTGATTTTATCGTTTTTGACGATTTTTGACGATTTTATCGTCGAATTTGGTTGATTTTATTGTTTTTTTGGCCGTTTATGGCCTTCGTTGGAAATCGGTCGATTTTATCGTATTTTGGCCAATTTTGGCCTTCATTGAAACCGATGGGATTTTTATCGTGTTTGACACTTTGGCCTCTGTAGGATTTCCGTCTATTTTATCCTTTTTTTGGCCACCTTTGGCCTTCATTGGAATTTGGTTGATTTTTTTTTTTTTTGCCGTTTTTGGCCTTCGTTGGAAATCGGTCGATTTAATCCTTATTTTGGCCATTTTTTGCCTTCATTGGAATTCTGTCGATTTTATCGTTTTTTGGCCACTTTTGGCCTTCATTGGAATTTGGTCGATTTTATCGTATTTTGGCCATTTTTTGCCTCCGTAGGATTTTCGTCGATTTTATCGTATTTTGGCCATTTTTTGCCTCCGTAGGATACCGTCGATTTATCGTATTTTGAACGCACAGCCTTCGTTAGAGGTGATAAATTTATCCTTTTTTGGCCGTTTTTGGCCTTCATTGGAATTCGGTCGATTTTATCCTTTTTTGGCACCTTTTGGCCTTCGTTAGAATTTGGTCGATTTTATCCTTTTTTGGCACCTTTTGGCCTTCGTTAGAATTTGGTCGATTGTATCCTTTTTTGGCCACTTTTGGCCTTCATTAGAATTTGGTTGATTTTTTCCTTTTTTGGCCAATTTTGGCCTTCATTGGAATTTGGTCGATTTTATTTTTTTTTTTGCCGTTTTTGGCCTTCGTTGGAAATCGATCGATTTTATCTTATTTTGGCCATTTTTTGCCTTCATTGGAATTCGGTCGATTTTATCGTCTTTTGGCCACTTTTGGCCTCTGTAGGATTTCTGAAGATTTTATCCTTTTTTGGCCAATTTTGGCCTTCATTGGAATTCGGTCGATTTTATCCTTTTTTGGCACCTTTTGGCCTTCGTTAGAATTTGGTCGATTTTATCCTTTTTTGGCACCTTTTGGCCTTCGTTAGAATTTGGTCGATTTTATCGTTTTGCTTCACTTTGGCCTTCATTGAAATTGCGTCGATTTTATGTTATTTTAGCCACTTACAGCCTTCATTGGGTAGTTGATTTTATTGTTTCTTGGCCGTTTTGGCCTTCGTTAAATCAGTCGATTTTATGATTTTTCCAATTTTGGCCTTCATTTAAGTCATTTTATCCTTTTTGGCACTTTGGCCTCTGTAGGATTCTATTTTATCCTTTTTGGCCAACTTTGGCCTTCATTGAAATCGATGGAATTTTATCCTTTTTGGCCTTTTGGCCTTCGTTAGGATTGGTCGATTTATCCTTTTGGCACTTTTGGCCTTCGTTAATTTGGTCGATTTTATCGAGTTTTTTTTTGCCCACAGCCTTCATTTCGGTCGATTTTATCGTATTTTCACAGCCTTCATTGGCCTTGTGGTTGATTTTTGTTGTTTCTTGGCGTTTTTGGCCTTCGTTTTCGATCTATTTATCGTATTTTGCCAATTTTGGCCTTCATTGGAATTCGGTCGATTTTATCCTTTTTTGGCCACTTTTGGCCTCTGTAGGATTTCCGTCTATTTTATCCTTTTTTTGGCCACTTTTGGCCTTCATTGGAATTTGGTTGATTTTTTTTTTTTTTGCCGTTTTTTGTGGGTTCAATAAATTCGATTTTATCGTTTTTGGCCACTTTGGCCTTCATTGAATTTGGTCGATTTTATCGTTATTTTGGCCATTTTGCCTCCATTAGGATTGGTGGAATTACATCGTATTTTGGCCACACAGCGCCGTTGGAATTTAATTCGATTTTATCCTTTTTTGCCACTTTTTGGCCTCTGTGAATCTGAAAGATTTTATCTCCTTTTTGGCCAATTTGGCCTTCATTGAATTCGGTCGATTTATCCTTTTTGCTTTCCTCTTGGCCTTCGTTAAATTTGGTCATTTTATCCTTTTTGGCCACTTTTGGCATGCATTAGAATTTGGTTGATTTTATCCTTTTTCGGCCAATTTTGGCCTTCATTGGAATTTGGTCGATTTTATCCTTTTTTGGCACCTTTTGGCCTTCATTAGAATTTGGTTGATTTTATCCTTTTTTGGCCAATTTTGGCCTTCATTGGAATTTGGTCGATTTTATCCTTTTTTGGCCACTTTTGGCCTTCATTAGAATTTGGTTGATTTTATCCTTTTTTGGCCACTTTTGGCCTTCATTTGGCCAATTCAGGATTTTATCCTTTTTGGCCACTTTTTGGCCTCTGTAAGTATTTTATCCTTTTTGTGGTACTTTGACTTCGTTAAAGGCGGTCGATTTTATCCTTTTGCCACTTTTTGCCTTCGTTATTGAAATTGGTCGATTTTATCCTTTTGCCACTTTTTACCTTAGGTCGGTCGATTGTATCCTTTTTTGGCCACTTTTGGCCTTCATTAGAATTTGGTTGATTTTATCCTTTTTTGGCCAATTTTGGCCTTCATTGGAATTTGGTCGATTTTATTTTTTTTTTTGCCGTTTTTGGCCTTCGTTGGAAATCGGTCGATTTTATCTTATTTTGGCCATTTTTTGCCTTCATTGGAATTCGGTCGATTTTATCGTTTTTTGGCCACTTTTGGCCTTCATTGGAATTTGGTCGATTTTATCGTTTTTTGCCACTTTTGGCCTCTGTAGGATTTCTGAAGATTTTATCCTTTTTTGGCCACTTTTGGCCTTCATTGGAAATCGGTCGATTTTATCGTATTTTGGCCATTTATTGCCTCCGTAGGATTTTCGTCGATGTTATCGTATTTTGGACACTTTTAGCCTTCGTTGGGTGGTCGATTTATCCTTTTTTGGCCACTTTTGGCCGTTGAATTTGGTCGATTGTATCTTTGCCACTTGGTGGCCTTCATTAGAATTTGGTTGATTTTATCCTTTTTTGGCCAATTTTGGCCTTCATTGGAATTTGGTCGATTTTATTTTTTTTTGGCCATTTTTTGCCTTCATTGGAATTCGGTCGATTTTATCGTTTTTTGGCCACTTTTGGCCTTCATTAGAATTTGGTTGATTTTATCGTTTTTTGCCTTTTGGCCTCTGTGGGATTTCTGATTTTATCCTTTTTGGCCACTTTTGGCCTTCATTGAAATCAGTCGATTTTATGTATTTTGGCCATTGTTGCCTCCGTAGAATTTAAATCGATTTTTATCGTATTTTGGCCAATTTTGGCCTTCATTGGAATTTGGTTGATTTTATCGTTTTTTTGGCACTGTTTGGCCTCCGTACAATTTCCGTCGAGTTTATCGTTTTTTTTTGGCACCTTTTGGCCTTTGTAAAATTTCCGTCGATTTTATCCTTTGTAGAATTTGGTCGATTTTATCGTTTTTTTGGCCACTTTTGGCCTCTGTAGGATTTCCGTCTATTTTATCCTTTTTTGGCCACTTTTGGCCTTCATTGGAATTTGGTCGATTTTATCGTTTTTTGCCACTTTTGGCCTCTGTAGGATTTCTGAAGATTTTATCCTTTTTTGGCCACTTTTGGCCTTCATTGGAAATCGGTCGATTTTATCCTTTTTTGGCCACTTTTGGCCTTCATTGGAAATCGGTCGATTTTATCGTATTTTGGCCACTTTTTGCCTTCGTTGGAAATCGGTCGATTTTATCCTTTTTTGGCCACTTTTGGCCTTCATTAAATCTGTCGATTTTATCCTTTACCACTTTTGGCCTCTGTAGAATTCTGAAGATTTTATCCTTTTTTGTACACTTTTGGCCTTCATTGGAATTCGGTCGATTTTATCGTATTTTGGCCACTTTTAGCCTCTGTAGGATTTCCGTCTATTTTATCCTTTTTTTGGCCACTTTTGGCCTTCATTGGAATTTGGTCGATTTTATCGTTTTTTGCCACTTTTGGCCTCTGTAGGATTTCTGAAGATTTTATCCTTTTTTGGCCACTTTTGGCCTTCATTGGAATTTCGTTGATTTTATCCTTTTTTGGCCAATTTTGGCCTTCATTGGAATTTGGTCGATTTTATCCTTTTTGTACTTCAGCCCGTTCAAATTGGTCGATTTTATCATTTGGACACTTTTGGCCTTCATTGGAATTCGGTGGATTTTATCATTTTTGGCCACTTTTGGCCTTCATTGGAATTTGGTTGATTTTATCGTTTTTGCCACTTTTGGCCTCTGTAGGATTTCTGAAGATTTTATCCTTTTTTTGGCAATTTGGCCTTCATTGGAAATTCGGTCGATTTTATCCTTTGGCCTTTTGGCCTTCATTAGAATTTGGTCGATTTTATCCTTTTTTGGCCACTTTTGGCCTTCATTGGAATTCGGTCGATTTTATCGTTTTTTGCCACTTTTGGCCTCTGTAGGATTTCTGAAGATTTTATCCTTTTTTGGCCAATTTTGGCCTTCATTGGAATTTCGTCGATTTTATCCTTTTTTGGCCAATTTTGGCCTTCATTGGAATTTCGTCGATTTTATCCTTTTTTGGCCACTTTTGGCCTTCATTGGAAATCGGTCGATTTTATCGTATTTTGGCCACTTTTGGCCTTCATTGGAATTTAGTTGATTTTATCGTTTTTTGCCACTTTTGGCCTCTGTAGGATTTCTGAAGATTTTATCCTTTTTTGGCCACTTTGTCGTTAAATCGATTGAATTTTGTTATTTTGGCCTTCGTTTAAATCGGTCGATTTTATCCTTTTTTGGCCATTTGGCCTTCATTAAATCTGGTCGATTTATCGTTTTTGCCACTTTTGGCCTCTATAGGATTTCTGAAGAGTTTATCCTTTTTTGGCCACTTTTGGCCTTCATTGGAATTTGGTCGATTTTATCGTTTTTTGCCACTTTTGGCCTCTGTAGGATTTCTGAAGATTTTATCCTTTTTTGGCCACTTTTGGCCTTCATTGGAAGTTGGTCGATTTTATCGTTTTTTGCCACTTTTGGCCTCTGTAGGATTTCTGAAGATTTTATCCTTTTTTGGCCACTTTTGGCCTTCATTGGAATTTGGTTGATTTTATCCTTTTTTGGCCAATTTTGACCTTCATTGGAATTTGGTCGATTTTATCCTTTTTTGGCCACTTTTGGCCTTCGTTGGAAATCGGTCGATTTTATCGTATTTTGCTTCGTTGAAATTATCCTTTTTGTCCTTTTGGCCTTCGTTGGAATTTAGTTGATTTTATCGTTTTTTGCCACTTTTGGCCTCTGTAGGATTTCTGAAGATTTTATCCTTTTTTGGCCAATTTTGGCCTTCGTTGGAATTCGGTCGATTTTATCCTTTTTTGGCACCTTTTGGCCTTCGTTAGAATTTGGTCGATTGTATCCTTTTTTGGCCAATTTTGGCCTTCATTGGAATTCGGTCTATTTTATCGTTTTTTGCCACTTTTGGCCTCTGTAGGATTTCTGAAGATTTTATCCTTTTTTGGCCAATTTTGGCCTTCATTGGAATTTGGTTGATTTTATCCTTTTTTGGCCAATTTTGGCCTTCATTGGAATTTGGTCGATTTTATCCTTTTTTGGCCACTTTTGATCCTTTTTTGGCCACTTTTGGCCTTCATTGGAAATCGGTCGATTTTATCGTTTTTTGGCCACTTTTGGCCTTCATTGGAATTTAGTTGATTTTATCGTTTTTTGCCACTTTTGGCCTCTGTAGGATTTCTGAAGATTTTATCCTTTTTTTGGCCAATTTTGGCCTTCGTTGGAATTCGGTCGATTTTATCCTTTTTTGGCACCTTTTGGCCTTCGTTAGAATTTGGTCGATTTTATCCTTTTTTGGCCAATTTTGGCCTTCATTGGAATTTGGTTGATTTTTATCGTTTTTTTGGCACTGTTTGGCCTCCGTACAATTTCCGTCGAGTTTATCGTTTTTTTTTGGCACCTTTTGGCCTTTGTAAAATTTCCGTCGATTTTTTATCCTTTGTAGGCCACTTTTGGCCTTCGTAGAATTTCTGAAGATTTTATCGTTTTTTGCCACTTTTGGCCTCTGTAGGATTTCTAAAGATTTTATCCTTTTTTGGCCACTTTTGGCCTTCATTGGAATTTGGTCGATTTTATCGTTTTTTGCCACTTTTGGCCTCTGTAGGATTTCTGAAGATTTTATCCTTTTTTGGCCACTTTTGGCCTTCATTGGAAATCGGTCGATTTTATCGTATTTTGGCCATTTATTGCCTCCGTAGGATTTTCGTCGATTTTATCGTATTTTGGACACTTTTGGCCTTCATTGGAATTTGGTCGATTTTATCGTTTTTTTGGCACTGTTTGGCCTCCGTACAATTTCCGTCGAGTTTATCGTTTTTTTTTGGCACCTTTTGGCCTTTGTAAAATTTCCGTCGATTTTATCCTTTGTAGGCCACTTTTGGCCTTCGTAGAATTTCTGAAGATTTTATCGTTTTTTGCCACTTTTGGCCTCTGTAGGATTTCTAAAGATTTTATCCTTTTTTGGCCTTCATTGGAATTTGGTCGATTTTATCGTTTTTTGCCACTTTTGGCCTCTGTAGGATTTCTGAAGATTTTATCCTTTTTTGGCCACTTTTGGCCTTCATTGGAAATCGGTCGATTTTATCGTATTTTGGCCATTTATTGCCTCCGTAGGATTTTTTTGTTTTATTTATTTATTGGCCACTTTTGGCCTTCATTGGAATTTGGTTGATTTTATCGTTTTTTTGGCACTGTTTGGCCTCCGTACAATTTCCGTCGAGTTTATCGTTTTTTTTTGGCACCTTTTGGCCTTTGTAAAATTTCCGTCGATTTTATCCTTTGTAGGCCACTTTTGGCCTTCGTAGAATTTGGTCGATTTTATCCTTTTTTGCCACTTTTGGCCTCTGTAGGATTTCTGAAGATTTTATCCTTTTTACCACTTTGGCCTCTCATTGAAATCGATTTATTTGCCATTTATTGATTTTGGATTTTGAATTTTATCCTTTTTTGGCACTTTGAATTTTATCGATTTTATCCTTTTTTGGCCACTTTTGGCCTTCATTGGAAATCGGTCGATTTTATCGTATTTTGCCACTTTTGGCCTCTGTAGGATTTCTGAAGATTTTATCCTTTTTTGGCCACTTTTGGCCTTCATTGGAATTTGGTCGATTTTATCGTTTTTTGCCACTTTTGGCCTCTGTAGGATTTCTAAAGATTTTATCCTTTTTTGGCCACTTTTGGCCTTCATTGGAATTTGGTCGATTTTATCGTTTTTTGCCACTTTTGGCCTTTGTAGGATTTCTGAAGATTTTATCCTTTTTTGGCCACTTTTGGCCTTCATTGGAATTTGGTTGATTTTTATCCTTTTTTGGCCAATTTTGACCTTCGTTGGAAATCGGTCGATTTTATCGTATTTTGGACACTTTTGGCCTTCGTTAGAATTTGGTCGATTGTATCCTTTTTTGGCCACTTTTGGCCTTCATTAATTATTGATTTTATCTTTTTTGCCACTTTGGCCTCTGTAGATTTCAAAGATTTTATCCTTTTTTGGCCTTCATTGGAATTTCGTTGATTTTATCCTTTTTTGGCCAATTTTGGCCTTCATTGGAATTTGGTCGATTTTATCCTTTTTTGGCCACTTTTGGCCTTCATTGGAAATCGGTCGATTTTATCGTTTTTTGCCACTTTTTGCCTCTGTAGGATTTTTGAAGATTTTATCGTTTTTTGGCCACTTTTGGCCTTCATTGGAAATCGGTCGATTTTATCGTATTTTGGCCATTTATTGCCTCCGTAGGATTTTCGTCGATTTTATCGTATTTTGGACACTTTTGGCCTTCGTTGGAATTTGGTCGATTTTATCCTTTTTTGGCCACTTTTGGCCTTCATTGGAATTTGGTTGATTTTATCGTTTTTTGCCACTTTTGGCCTCTGTAGGATTTCTGAAGATTTTATCCTTTTTTGGCCACTTTTGGCCTTCATTGGAAATCGGTCGATTTTATCGTATTTTGGCCATTTATTGCCTCCGTAGGATTTTCGTCGATTTTATCGTATTTTGGACACTTTTGGCCTTCGTTGGAATTTGGTCGATTTTATCCTTTTTTGGCCACTTTTGGCCTTCATTGGAATTTGGTTGATTTTATCGTTTTTTCTGCACTGTTTGGCCTCCGTAGAATTTCCGTCGAGTTTATCGTTTTTTTTTGGCACCTTTTGGCCTTTGTAAAATTTCCGTCGATTTTATCCTTTGTAGGCCACTTTTGGCCTTCGTAGAATTTCCGTCGATTTTTATCGTATTTTGGACACTTTTGGCCTTCATAGGAATTTGGTCGTTTTTTTCGTTTTAAGGCACATTTTGGCCTCCGTACAATTTTATCGTTTTTGGCCACTTTTGGCATTTCTATTAGAATTTAGTTGATTTTATCGTTTCTGACGATTTCTGACGATTTTATCGTCGAGTTTGGTTGATTTTATTGTTTTTTTGGCCGTTTTTTGCCTTCGTTGGAAATCGGTCGATTTTATCGTTTTTTGGCCACTTTTGGCCTTCATTGGAATTTGTTCGATTTTATCGTTTTTTGCCACTTTTGGCCTCTGTAGGATTTCTGAAGATTTTATCCTTTTTTGGCCACTTTTGGCCTTCATTGGAATTTGGTCGATTTTATCGTATTTTGGCCATTTTTTGCCTTCGTTGGAAATCGGTCGATTTTATCGTATTTTGGCCATTTTTTGCCTCCGTAGGATTTTCGTTGATTTTATCGTATTTTGGCCTTTTTTTGCCTCCGTAGGATTTTCGTCGATTTTATAGTATTTTGGACACTTTTGGCCTTCGTTGGAATTCGGTCGATTTTATCCTTTTTTGGCCACTTTTGGCCTTCGTTAGAATTTGGTCGATTTTATCCTTTTTTGGCCAATTTTGACCTTCATTGGAATTTGGTCGATTTTTATCGTTTTTTGCCACTTTTGGCCTCTATAGGATTTCTGAAGAGTTTATCCTTTTTTGGCCACTTTTGGCCTTCATTGGAATTTGGTCGATTTTATCGTTTTTTGCCACTTTTGGCCTCTGTAGGATTTCTGAAGATTTTATCCTTTTTTGGCCACTTTTGGCCTTCATTGGAATTTGGTCGATTTTATCGTTTTTTGCCACTTTTGGCCTCTGTAGGATTTCTGAAGATTTTATCCTTTTTTGGCCACTTTTGGCCTTTGTAAAATTTCCGTCGATTTTATCCTTTGTAGGCCACTTTTATTCCTTCGTAAATTTCACGATTTTATCGTTTTTGGCCACTTAGCCTTCTAGGATTTTTTTATTTGGCTCATTGAATTTTGGTCGATTTATCGTTTTTTTACCTTTCTGCATGTTCAGAGAATTTCTATTTTATCCTTTTTTTGCACTTTTGGCCTTCATTGTAAATTCGATTTTATCCTTTTTTGACTTTTTGGCCTTCATTAAGTGAATTTTATCGTTTTGTAATTTTTGGCCATTTTAAATTTCCGGTTTGAGATTTTATTGTTTTTTGGCCGTTTGGCCTTCATTGAAATAAATTGATTTATCGTATTTTGCCACTTTTGGCCTTCATTGAATTCGATTTTATCGTTTTTGGCCACTTTTGGCCTCATTTTGGGTAAATTCTAATTTTATCCTTTTGGCCTTCATTGGTCGATTTTTATCGATTGTATTTTTGGCCATTCGTTTCGATTTTATTTTGCCTTCATTGAATTTCGTTGATTTTATCGTATTTTGGCCTTTTTGCCTCCGTGAAATTTGGTCGATTTTATAGTATTTTGGACACTTCGTTGATTCGGTTTAATTTATCCTTACCACTTTTACTTGTCGTTAATTTGGTCGATTTATCCTTTTTTGCTTTGGGCCTTCATTGGAGAATAAATTTTATCGATTTTTTGCCACTTTTTGGCCTCTATAATTTCTAATTTTATCCTTTTGGCCACTTTTGGCCTTCATTGGGTGGTCGATTTTCGTTTTTTTGCCACTTTTGGCCTCTGTAGATTTCTGAAGATTTTATCCTTTACCAATTTGGCCTTCATTGAAGGTCGGTTTATTTTTTTTTGGCCAATTGGCCTCTGTAGGATTTCTGAAGATTTTATCCTTTTTTGGCCACTTTTGGCCTTCATTGGAATTTGGTTGATTTTATCGTTTTTTTGGCACTGTTTGGCCTCCGTACAATTTCCGTCGAGTTTATCGTTTTTTTTTGGCACCTTTTGGCCTTTGTAAAATTTCCGTCGATTTTATCCTTTGTAGGCCACTTTTGGCCTTCGTAGAATTTCTGAAGATTTTATCGTTTTTTGCCACTTTTGGCCTCTGTAGGATTTCTAAAGATTTTATCCTTTTTTGGCCACTTTTGGCCTTCATTGGAATTTGGTCGATTTTATCGTTTTTTGCCACTTTTGGCCTCTGTAGGATTTCTGAAGATTTTATCCTTTTTTGGCCACTTTTGGCCTTCATTGGAAATCGGTCGATTTTATCATATTTTGGCACCTTTTGGCCTTCATTGGAATTTGGTCGATTTTATCGTATTTTGGCCACTTTTGGCCTCTGTAGGATTTGGTCGATTGTATCCTTTTTGGCACATGCCTTCGTTAGATGATAAATTTTATCCTTTTTGGCCCTTTTTGACCTTCATTGAATTTGGTCAATTTTATCGTATTTTGGCCATTTTTTGCCTCCGTAAATTTTTCCCGTTATCGTATTTTGGATACTTTTTCTTCATTGGAATTTGAAGATTTTATCCTTTTTGGCTACTTTTTGGCCTTCATTGAATGGTCGATTTTATCTTTTGGCCTCTGTAGGTTTTCTGAAGATTTTATCCTTTTTGCCACTTTTGGCCTTCATTGAATTTGGTTTATCGTTTTTCCTTGGCCTCTGTAGGATTTCTGAAGATTTTATCCTTTTTTGGCCACTTTGCCTTCATTGGAATTTGGTTGATTTTATCGTTTTTTTGGCACTTTTCAGTTTGGCCTCGTGAGGATTACAATTCGAGTTTATCGTTTTTTGACTTTTGGCCTTTGTAAAATTTCGTCGATTTTATCCTTTGTTGGCCACTTTTGACCTTCGTATTTCTGAAAGATTTATCGTTTTTTGCCACTTTTGGCCTCTGTTAGATTTCTAAATTTTATCCTTTTTTGCACCTTTTGGCTTCATTGGTCGATTTTGTCGTTTTTTGCCACTTTGGCCTCTGTAAGCTTCTGAAGATTTTATCCTTTTTGGCCACTTTTGGCCTTCATTTGAAATCGGTCGATTATATAATATTTGGCCATTGTGCCTCCGTTGGATTTTGTCGGGCCCATTTTATCGTATTTTGGCCTTTTGGCCTTCGTTGGAATTGGTCGAATTTTATCCTTTTTATTCTTGGCCTTCATTGAATTTAGTTGATTTTATCGCTTTTTGGCACTGTTTGACTCATTGAATTTGATCGATTTTATTGTTTTTTTTGTTTGGCCTCTATTTCATCGAGATTTATCCTTTGTGAAGCCACTTTTGGGAATTTCTGAATTTTATCGTTTTTGCCTTTTGGCCTCTGTGGGATTTCTAAAGATTTTGTCCTTTTTTAAATTCGGTCGTCGATTTTATCGTTTTTTGGCCACTTTTGGCCTCTGTAGGATTTCTGAAGATTTTATCCTTTTTTGGCCACTTTTGGCCTTCATTGAAGCGTTGATTTTATTGTATTTTGGCCTTGTTATCGTTGGATTTCTCTTGAAGATTTTATCCTTTTGTAACTTTGGCCTTAATAATTAGGTTGATTTTATCGTTTTTTGGCCACTTTTGGCCTTCATTAGAATTTAGTTGATTTTATCGTTTCATTGATTTCTGACTTATTTTGTCGTCTTTTTTTGGTGATTTTATCGTTTTTTGCCACTTTTGGCCTCTGTAGGATTTCTGAAGATTTTATCCTTTTTTGGCCACTTTTGGCCTTCATTGAATCTGGTCGATTTGTAATTTGTCCATTTTTGCCTTGGGTTGAATTCGATTTTATCGTTTTTTGGCTTCTTTTGGCCTTCATTAGAATTTAGTTGATTTTATCGTTTCTGACGATTTTATCGTCTAATTTGGTTGATTTTATTGTTTTTTTGGCCGTTTTTTGCCTTCGTTGGAAATCGGTCGATTTTATCGTTTTTTGGCCACTTTTGGCCTCTGTAGGATTTCTGAAGATTTTATCCTTTT
The DNA here is from genome assembly GCA_016859345.1 of Istiophorus platypterus. Taxonomy (NCBI): domain Eukaryota; kingdom Metazoa; phylum Chordata; class Actinopteri; order Istiophoriformes; family Istiophoridae; genus Istiophorus; species Istiophorus platypterus. The sequence continues at coordinate 12,959 of JADGDC010000058.1, forward strand.
TTGGCCACTTTTGGCCTTCATTGGAATTTAGTTGATTTTATCGTTTTTTTGGCCTCTGTTAGATTTCTGAAGATTTATCCTTTTTGGCCAATTTGGCCATTGAATTCGGTTTTATCCTTTTTTGGCCAGTTGTGTCGTGGGTAGTTGATTTTATCGTTTTTGCCACTTTTGCCTCTGTAGGATTTCTGAAGATTTTATCCTTTTTTTGGCCACTTTTGGCCTTCGTTGGAAATGCGGTCGATTTTATCCTTTTTTGGCACCTTTTGGCCTTTATTGGAATTCGGTCGATTTTATCGTTTTTTGGCTTCTTTTGGCCTTCATTAGAATTTAGTTGATTTTATCGTTTCGCAATTTTATCGTCGGTCAATTTGGTTGAATTTATTGTTTTTTGCTTTTTGCCTTCGAACTCGGTCGATTTTATTTTTTTGTACTTTTGGCCTCTGTGAATTTCTGAAGATTTTTATCCTTTTTTCTTCGTTTGAAATTAGGTCGATTTTATCCTTTTTTGCACCTTTTGGCCTTAAGTAGGATTTCTTGAAGATTTTATCCTTTTTGGCCAATTTTGGCCTTCATTGAATTCGGTCGATTTATCTTTTTTGCCACTTTTGGCCTTCATTGAAATTCTGAAGATTTTATCCTTTTTTGGCAATTGCCTTCATTGGGTGGTTGATTTTATCCTTGTTTTGATCTTCATTGAAATCGGTCGATTTTCTTTTGGTATTTTAGACACTTTTGACGCCGTTGGAATTGGTGAATTTATCCTTGGCCACTTTTGGCCTTAATTTTAGTTGATTTTATCGTTTTTGCCTTTTTGGCCTCTGTAGATTTCTGAAAATTTTATCCTTTTTTGGCCAATTTTGGCCTTCGCTTGAATTGCCGATTTATCCTTTTTGCACCTTTTGGCCTTCGTAGGAATTTAGTTGATTTTATCGTTTTTTGCCACTTTTGGCCTCTGTAGGATTTCTGAAGATTTTATCCTTTTTTTGGCCAATTTTGGCCTTCGTTGGAATTCGGTCGATTTTATCCTTTTTTGGCCAATTTTGCCTTCATTGGAATTTGGTTGATTTTATCCTTTTTTGGCCACTTTTGGCCTTCATTGGAAATCGGTCGATTTTTTCGTATTTTAGACACTTTTGGCCTTCGTTGGAATTCGGTCAATTTTATCCTTTTTTGGCCACTTTTTTGGCATTGGTAATTGATTTTATCGTTTTGCCTTTTGGCCTCTGTAGAATTCAAATTTTTATCCTTTTTTTGGCCAATTTTGGCCTTCGTTTGAATTCGGTTGATTTTATCCTTTTTTGGCACCTTTTGGCCTTCGTAGGAATTTGGTCGATTTTATCGTTTTTTGCCACTTTTGGCCTCTGTAGGATTTCTGAAGATTTTATCCTTTTTTTGGCCAATTTTGGCCTTCATTGGAATTCGGTCGATTTTATCCTTTTTTGGCCAATTTTGCCTTCATTGGAATTTGGTTGATTTTATCCTTTGTATTTTTCGTATTTTAGGTCAATTCCTTCATTGGTTGGTCGATTTTATCGTTTTTTTTGCCTCCTTTGTCTTTTTGCTTTAAATTTTATCCTTGTAGGATTTCTGATTTGCTTTTTGCCAATTTTTTGGCCCACTTTTTGGCCTTCATTGAAATCGGTCGAATTTTATCGTTTTGCCATTTTTTGCCTCACAGGATTTTCACGATGATTTTATCGCATTTTGGACACAGCGCCGTTGGAATTTGGTCGATTTTATCCTTTTTTGGCCACTTTTGGCCTTCATTGGAATTTGGTTGATTTTATCGTTTTTTTGGCACTGTTTGGCCTCCGTACAATTTCCGTCGAGTTTATCGTTTTTTTTTGGCACCTTTTGGCCTTTGTAAAATTTCCGTCGATTTTATCCTTTGTAGGCCACTTTTGGCCTAGTAAATTTCCGTCGCTTTTATCCTTTTTTTGTACTTTCGTAGAAGGAATTTGGTCGTTTTTTTCGTTTTAAGGCACATTTTGGCCTCCGTACAATTTTGGTCGATTTTATCCTTTTTTGGCCACTTTTGGCCTTCATTGGAAATCGGTCGATTTTATCGTATTTTGGCCATTTTTTGCCTTCATTGGAATTCGGTCGATTTTATCGTTTTTTGGCTTCTTTTGGCCTTCATTAGAATTTAGTTGATTTTATCGTTTCTGACGATTTCTGACGATTTTATCAAATGATTTTGAACCCGTTTATTGTTTTTTGGCGTTTTTTGCCTTCAATTTGATCGGTCGATTTTAATAATAATTTTTGGCCTTCATTAGAATTTGGTCGATTTTATCGTTTTTTGCCACTTTTGGCCTCTGTAGGATTTCTGAAGATTTTATCCTTTTTTGGCCACTTTTGGCCTTCATTGGAATTTGGTCAATTTTATCGTATTTTGGCCATTTTTTGCCTTCGTTGGAAATCGGTCGATTTTATCGTATTTTGGCCACTTTTGGCCTTCATTGGAATTTGGTTGATTTTATTGTTTCTTGGCCGTTTTTGGCCTTCGTTGGAAATCGGTCGATTTTATCGTATTTTGGCCAATTTTGGCCTTCATTGGAATTCGGTCGATTTTATCCTTTTTTGGCCACTTTTGGCCTTCATTAGAATTTGGTTGATTTTATCGTTTTTTGCCACTTTTGGCCTCTGTAGGATTTCTGAAGATTTTATCCTTTTTTTGGCTAATTTTGGCCTATTGAGATTTCACCTATTTTATCATTTTTTGGCCACTTCTGGCCTTCATGAGCCCAGTTCGTTTTGTCATTTTAAGGCACCTTTTGGCCTCCGAAGGATTTCTCTCGATTTTATCATTTTTTTGGCATCTTTTGGCATCCGTAAGATTTCCGTCTATTTAATCCTTTTTTGGCCACTTTTGGCCTTCATTGGAATTCGGTGGATTTTATCATATTTTGGCCACTTTTGGCCTTCATTGGAATTTGGTTGATTTTATCGTTTTTTGGCCACTTTTCGCCTCCATAGGATTTCCGTCGATTTTATCCTTTGTTGGCCGTTTTTGGCCTTCGTTGGAAATCGGTCGATTTTATTGTTTCTTGGCACTGTTTTTGGCCTTCGTAGAATTTCCGCCGATTTTATTTTTTTTTTTAGCCACTTTTGGCCTTCATTAGAATTTGGTCGATTTTATCCTTTTTTGTCCACTTTTGGCCTTCGTAGGAATTTGGTTGATTTTATCCTTTTTTGGCCTTCGTTGGAAATCGGTGGATTTTATCGTATTTTGGCCACTTTTTGCCTCCGTAGAATTTTCGTCGATTTTATCCTTTTTTGGCCACTTTTGGCCAAATCCTTATCCTGTCGGGGCGGATGTTTGATCATTTTTCAGCACTTATGGGCCTCCGTAGTTTCTCGTATCGGGTTTTCGATCAGTTTTTGGCACCTATGGGTCTCCGTAGGCTTTCGGGGAGGGTCTTCAATCATTTTTCGGCACCAATGGGTTTATGTAGCCTGTCGGGGCGGGGTTTTGATCATTTTTCGGCACATATGGGCCTCTGTAGACTTTCAGGGCAGGGTTTTGATCATTTTTCAGCACCTATTGGCCTCCGTTGGTTCTCGGGGCGGGGTTTGGATCATTTTTCGGCACATATGGGCCTCCGTTGTTTCTTAGGGTGGGGTTTCGATCATTTTTTGCCAACTATGGGCCTCCGTAGGTTCTCGGGGTAGGGTTTCGATCATTTTTCAGCGCCTATGGCCCTCCGTAGCCTGTCGGGCGGGGTTTTGATCACTTTCGTCACCTATGGGCCTCCGTGGATTTTCAGGGCGGGGTTTCGATCATTTTTTGGTGCCTATGGGCCTCCTCAGCCTGTCGGGGCGCAGTTTGGATCATTTTTCGGCACTTATGGGCCACCTTAGGTTCTCGGGCGGGGTTTCGATCATTTTTGGGCAGCTATGGGCCTCCTTAGCCTGTCGGGGAGGGTCTTCGATCATTTTTGGCACCTATGGGCCTCTTTAGCCTGTCAGGGCGGTGTTTGGATCATTTTTTGGCGTCTATGGGCCTCCTTAGCCTGTCGGGGAGGGTTTTCGATCATTTTTCGGCACCTATAGGCCTCCGTAGTTTCTCGGGGAGGGGTTTCAATAATATTTCGCCACGTATGGCTCTCCGTAGGTTCTCGGGGCGGGGTTTGTATCATTTTTCGGCACCTCAGGGCGGGGTTTCGATCATTTTTCGGCACATTTGGGCCTCTGTAGCCTTTCAGGGCAGGGTTTTGATCATTTTTCAGCACCTATGAGCCTCCGTAGGTTCTCGGGGCGGGGTTTGGATCATTTTTTTGCGCTTATGGGCCACCTTAGGTTCTCGGGGCGTGGTTTCGATCATTTTTTGGCACTTATGGGCCTCCGTAGGTCCTCGGGCGGGGTTTCGATCACTTTTCGGCACCCATGGTTTTATGTAGCTTTTCCGGGTGGAGCTTCGATCATTTTTAGGCACACATGGGCCTCTGTGGTCTGTCGGGGCAGGGTTTGGATCATTTTTCGGCACCTATGCGCCTCTGTACTCTCTCAAGGCGGGTTTTTGATCATTTTTAGGCACATATGGGCCTCTGTAGCCTTTCAGGGCGGGGTTTGGACAATTTTTCTGCACCTATGGGCCTCCTTAGCCTGTCGGGGATGGGTTGCATTCATTTTTCAGCCCATTTGGCCCTCCGTAGCCTGTCGGGGCGGGGTTTCGATCATTTTTCGGCACATAGAAACCTCCATAGAGTCTCGGGGCGGCGTGTCTTTCATTCTTCAGCACCTATAGATTGTCGGGGCGGGGTGTGGATCATTTTTCGGCACATTTGGGCCTCCGTAGCCTGTCGGGGAGGGTTTTGGATCATTTTTCGGCACCTATGGGCCTCCTTTGCCTGTCGGGGCGGAGATTCGATCATTTTCGCACTGCCCGCCGCCTCCGTGAGGTTCTCGGGCGAGATTCGATCATTTTTCGGCACCTATGGGCCACATTAGGTTCTCGGGGCGCGGTTTAGATCATTTTTCGGCACCTATGAGCTTACGTAGGTTCTCGGGGCGGGGTTTGGATCATTTTTCGGCGCTTATGGGCCTCTGTAGGCTGTCGGGGAGGGTCTTCGATCATTTTTCGGCACCTATGGGTTTATGTAGCCTGTCGGGGCCGGGTTTGGATCATTTTTCGGCACATATGGGCCTCCGTAGTTTCTTAGGGTGGGGTTTCGATCATTTTTTGCCACCTATGGGCCTCCGTAGGTTCTCGGGATGGAGTTTCGATCATTTTTTGGTGCCTATGGGCCTCCTCAGCCTGTCGGGGCGCAGGTTTGGATCATTTTTCGGCACTTATGGGCCACCTTAGGTTCTCGGGGCGGGGTTTCGATCATTTTTGGGCAGCTATGGGCCTCCTTAGCCTGTCGGGGAGGGTCTTCGATC
>JADGDC010000059.1:0-18269 GCA_016859345.1 Istiophorus platypterus
AGGCTCTATCACGTGCCACTTTTCCCAATACTTTTTCCTAATCCAGATCAGGTGGTTTGAACATTTAGAAAGATGCAGAAAGGGTTAGTCTTTGGTTTCTTGCTGCTATGCGTCGGCGCATCACTACCTCTCCTCCAGAACACAAGAGAACTTGGAAGACACTCAGGTGGATGTAGTTCCTCCTCCAACGTGAACGTGTGGGTAAGTAAATACAGTATATACAGTTTGGTGCATAAGCACTTTGACAGATACAATTTGTCTTGTTGCAAGACAAGGGAGAGTCGAGACCTGACCAGTGTGCTGCTGCTAGCGTAGGCTGATCATCCTGGCCCGAATTTCTGATGACTTACTCCTTTTACTCCACAACGCACCGTAAAAGGTGATTGTCCCCGACAACGTTTTGTAGATTTACATCAAACCATATGCCGTTATGAATCAATTATAATTTAAATTTTGCATGTGATATAGCCATAGTCTACCTATTTTAGTAGAAAACTGCATTGTAAGTTTTATAACAGGGCCCTTAAAAGAACAATTTTCTAGTGTAGATCTAAACCAGGATAAGTTCTGATCTCTCTTTAGGAGAAGTCAGACTGATGTGAGAACTCAGATTTCAGCGAAGATTGATTTGATCCCAACCCGATGAAAACAGAACCCATGTCCTTGTACATACATGCCATAACACTACCTCCCCCATGTCCTGACAGGTGATGTGGTGGCTTTGGATCATAAGCTGTTCCTTTCTTCTCGCCACTTATTTACTTTTTCCCATGTAGGTCCATAACAGACAGAGTCATCTTATCATTGCAGTTTTTTTTAAGACCAATCTAGTGCAGCTGCTACAGAGAGAGCGCATACTGATGTTGTGTTTCAGTATTGTCATTTTCCTGTAAAAATCTAACAACTGAGTTTAGACTAAATGACACCCTGTGATTGTGGCCTTTTTGGATTTTGGCTTGAAATTTTCGAAATGAATGACTTTGAAAACATTCAGCCCATACACCAAACTTTTGTGTTTTAAATCAACACACATTCTTTTTTAATTACTCCTTTGAAAAAACAACCTTTATTAAATCCTCCAAATATTTTTACTCAAAATATTTTAAGTGTAGTTCAAAACAAATGGACTAATATTTCTGTAAGAACTTGAATAGCTGCAATAAACTGGTTGAAATTGGATAATTAGGTCATTTAGATTGGCAGTGGCATGTTTAATTCCAGTCTAGATGCAGATCTCAGAGAGTGAAGACTCAACCGTTTTGGTGGTATTCTGGTTGTTACAAGTTTGTAAACACTGCTAGGTAGAGGATTTCGGTGTGTATTGTAGCTGTGTATGCAGTTCTGAGGGTGTGAGTATAATACACTGCAAATGTTAACAAAAAAGGAATATCTTTATCATGTAAAGTTTAAGAAGTGTTTAGTACCAGGACTTTTAAGTAAGAAAAGCACACTATATCTTTAAAAAATTAATTGTATATACAGATTAGATTGATAATTGACAATACAACATGACTTTACCATTATTATATATTATAATTAAAACTGAGCGTAATAATAACACATTGAAGATACAGAACAGCTGCAATAACAGTAAGATTTAAAAAACATGAAAATGTGTTTTGAAAGAACATAATTTCTTTTCTTACACACTGGAGGAACCAAATTAAAAGAACAAATTGAGGTCAACTGACTGGGATGTGGCTCACGCCTAAAGAACAACCTCATGTCACCAAACCCTCCTGCAGTGTAATTCAGTTACGCTGAGATTACAACAAGTTGTATTGTGTGATTGTTATTAAATCAGTTGGGTCAAATGTGTCAGTGGTTTGGTTCACGTGGAAACTTGAGAGTTTGTAGCCTGCTGTACCAACAAAATTATAAGTTCAAGATTTAGCATTTATGGCCATTCATCACTGACAGGAAACAGACAGAAATCTGACATTTTATGCTGAAAGTAATATTACTAGTAGGACTAAATTACACAACTCAAAATTGAAAAAATACAGCAACAATTTTGTATAAAGAATTTCAAGTTCAAATTCCAAAGTTCTGGTTCAAATTCACAAATTTCTTTTCATATTTCATATCTTAACAATCATCCACAGCTTTCACCACAAATAGATCAGTCATCAAGTCAATAGTGTACTGCAGTGCTTAGTGGGTGTGATTGAGGAATGTGGGCTTAGTTCACAAAGACATTATTTTGTCCAAAAAATTAGAGAACTTGCGGTACATCAATTATGTAAGTAAATGGATATAGAAATTTAGGAAGTAATCTAATGCAATTTGCATAACTTTTTTATATATTTGAACATATTTGGTATCTGTAAGTTTTAGGATACCTCTAAAAAAAATCCCGTTTTAAGAATCATCCAGCTTTCCTTTAAATAAGATAAACATTCAAGTCCAAGACCACACCGTTGTGAACTTGCAGTTGTTTCCTGGTCCTGTGTCCATTCAGATGTCTTGAGCATTTCAGTTCTTCACAGCTTGAATGTCTGTGCAAAAATGCATTCAGTGTTGGCCTTTACAGTTTGTCGATTCATCATATCCTCTGAGTTTGTGTGAAACATGAAGTGTGAGCAAAATCTTTTATTATTATAGATTCATTTTAAATTCGTTTGGGCCCATTTTGTTTTTGGTGTGGGGATCAAAATTTGTTTTTTTATTTTTAAATAGCTCTTTTGTACTGATTTTGCTCAATGTGCAAAACTTGGCTTTAGATCCCATTATTTATCATTTATAATCCAGTATACTCTTTAGCATTGTATTAATCTTTTTGCTTAAAATAAAAAATGGGTTATACGCGGGCTATTAGTGTATACGAATGTGCATGTGTTGCAGCTTATCTGTTGTATGTTTATTTCTTCTTTCTACGACACTTTTGGGGTGCTAGCAGTCAAATTATATCATCTAACCCACCAATATTTCGTCCCTCTTCCTGCCGCTTCTACCTTCATATCCACTTTCCTGCATTCCATAGCCCTCCTCATTTTGAGTCTTCCTCTGAGCCTCTGCCTGGCAGTTCGCTTCGTGTCATCTAATACTGTTTAACTATCTCTTCTCAGGACATGTCCCAACCATCTAGTCTGGCCTCTCTGACTTTATCTCCAAACCTCTAACATGTGCTGTCCCTCTGATGGCTTTTCATTCCTGGTCCTATCCATTCACCAGTCCTCCCAGAAAGAACCTCAACATCTTCATCTCTGCTGCCTCAACTCTGCCTCTGTCTTTTCCTCCCGGTGCAATCTCTGAGACCAAAACATCAGCCTAGTCTCACCACAGTTTTAGCCCACACCTTTCCTTTCTTTTAGCTGAAACTCTTCTATCACACATCACACCTGACTGTACTTCCACCGTTTCCAGCCTGCCTGCTACCTTCTTCACCTCTTTTTTCCACACTCCTCCCATTGATATATCTTTATATGGTTATAAATAATGGATCGATCTGATGGTCCTCTATATCGATTTTATATTTGGTTCTCTCCGGGATCTGGTGATAATCAACATCCTGAAAATGATAAATGCTTAGGCTGCTTTATTCCTCTGTGGTGCCACAGTTCGCACATCCTTGTTTCTTAAAATATGACTTTCAGCACCTCCTCACCTCCATTCATAAGGCATCTTTTATATCCAGTCCTGTTAAACAGCCAGTCAAACTCTACTGCCGCCTCTACTATAGAACACTTCCATACCTCCACCCGGTATATCATCAGGACAAGTGTGTTTCCACTCTTCCATCCTCTTCAGTGCCTTCTCACTTCATCTCTTTACTAATCTTTGCTATTACCTGATCCTACTTCATACATCTTCCACTCTTCGTTCTCTCTCATTTTTCCTCATTCATCAGCTCCTTTAAAGTACTCTTTCCATATTTATCACGCTCCCTGAGTGATCCGTGTGTCGTTGTCCAGTCATCTGGAGGCACCTCCTGACCTCCAAGGCCTGCCTCAACTCCTTCTAAAAGTCATGCAACACTCTTCCTTTTTTAGCTTCCACATTTTAGTCTCTGCTCTGTACATCCTCTTACATCTTCCCCTCACCACCAAAGGTCATCCTACACACCAACGTCTATGCACGTGGCTTACTCTCACCAACCACTACTTTGCAGTCACTGATCTCCATCGGGGTGCAGTCTCACACAGGATGCCCAGTCTATCTGTTGATATGCTCTACCTCCACTGTTATCGATCACCCTGTGCTCCTGCCTCTTCTGAATAATGTATTCACTACAGCCATTTCCATCCCTTTTTACCACGGAAAATCCTTCCATCTGTCCTTCTCGTTCCTCTCCTGGATGCGAATCCCCCTTGCTAGCTGTCCATCGCTCTGTTTTCCCTCACCAACATGTCCATTGAAGTCACCAATGACAACTCTCTCATCTCTAGGGATGCTTTCTTTGTAGCTTCATCAGATCCGACCGAGAATTTCTCCTTCTCCTCCAGCTCACAGCCTACCTGTAGACATACCCTAACCATTGAACATTTAGGTTTCTGGCTTTCAGACTCATCCACTCCTATGTCAAACACTCTTTTACACCCCTCCAGGACATTCACCTAACAAGCTCCTCCTTCAAGATAAAACTTTCCTGCTCCAGAGACTTCTCCTTCTCTGCATGGTAGAAAACAAGCTTGGAACCCCTGCTCCCAAACTTCTAGCCTTGCTACCTTTCACACCTGGTCTCTGGATTTTGGTATGTCTGCCCTCCTCACCATCATGTCAACTAACTCTCCTGCACTTACCATTCCAGCAGTTCCAACATTCAAAGTCCTCACTCCTGTTCACAACCTCTTGGCATTCCTCTTCTCTCTTCCCCTCACAGAACTTTACCTTCATCCTCTCCTTCTTCTACACAACAGTAGTCCAATTTCCTGACACCCTGTGAGTGAACAACACCCGATGGCGGTGGTTGTTAACCAGACCTTTCGACCGATCCGGTGTAGGGAGTTCATGATTTTACGTTAAAAAAGTTTTAGATGGGATGCCTGACACTATTTGTCTAGGAGCGGGACCGGCTGTCGTTTCCTGAGCTTGTGTCCCTTGCTTCATTCTGTTGGATAATTTGAATATATTTCTTTTCTAAAGGTTGACTGATTGGAAAGAGATACTTGATCAAAAAGCACTCTCCTTCAGCTCTAATAGTAGCTATGCTACATTACACCACTGTGACTCTACACACTGACCAAGCCATAATATACCATGTTATTGTTGCATAGTACCAGAGGATTGAACTTTAAGAAGAATAAACCAACCAGACGCTACCTCTACCAGTGATGTACAAAATAATTTAAAACAATAGATGCACCTGAAAGTGATTCCAGAATTCATAATCCTAAAAAATACAGCATAGCACTCATGCAGCTGATGAATAATTAAAATAAACAAAACAACCCAAATGCACACAATTTACTGAAAAATCAATTGCAGAAATTTTTCATTTGGCTTTAATGCATGTAATAACATGAGGAGTGATGCACTTTAGAGAACTTGTACTCTGAGATCCATAAATCAGGCTCTGAAATAATAATAACAGCTACTACATTTACTTGATACAAAATATGATTTAACTTTTTATCGTTATGGGCTATTCATTTTCCGCTTGGGCTAATTAAACAAGTTCATCCATTTAAAAAGTGCAAAAATAAGTGTAAAAGTGATAGAGTCTGAACGTTTTTGGTGCCACTATTTGCAACACTTACAACATTTTACAAATCATACACAGAAGAAAAAGCATGCTTAGGGCAATCCTCATAAATCAATTACATTGCCGTATAGTCATTTGATTACCATCTACTAAATAGTTCCCATTTGAACATACTCTATCATCATGATCTACTTTTATCTTTTGCAACATGTTATTACATGTTGAGGTTAAGGTATGATTAGTCATATCTCTAAAGGAGATAGATGATTGTGATGTCTCACTTCTTGCAGGTCAGGTCTGTGAGCACTTTTAGTAGGATGTGTTTGTTCTCAGTCATTTGAGGTGCTGGGATTGTTGGGACCCTCGTTCTGTTGCGTACAGGAATCAGCTCAGAAACCCCTCCATAACATGGGAGTGTTTAAACTTACAGGGTGGAAATCATTCATATCTCTCCCCATGAGGCCACTGGGAAACAGTAGCTTGAGGTGTGCCATGCCACCTGATGAAGGTAAGATGAGTAACCAACTCCTCTTTTTGGCTCTGTTTTCCCTCCAACAACTCCTGAGTAAAAAATCGGTCTTTAGCTGATGTGATGAGGGTGAAGACTCAAGTGATAGGTTTTGGGCTAGAAAAGCCAGCTAACAGCGAGGTTTGCCTATAAACCTCCCTTAAAATGATAGAACTGCAAAGAGTCAGATAATTCATGATGTTTTACAATCACTGTGTGAGCTCTTTCAAACACAAACTATCTATCTATCTATCTATCTATCTGTCATCTCTCTCTCTCTCTCTCTCCTTTCTCTATATATCTCTACATATATATATATATATATATATATATATCTCACACATATGCATAAAAGACTTGATTATGATTTTAGTTTCACTTGATTTTGTTGCTAGAGGGGTACCGTCGTAAATATACCCAATGGCGCCCCGAGAAAATGTTTCAATCATTCATAAAATCAACCGGGGGAATATGTCACATCTCAGGACTTCTTTGCTTGTAAATAATAATCACCTTGATAAAGTACATATGGTTCAGTCACGACTTCATGTCTGTGCATCTAAGCTTACTGGCTTTAAAGCATCAGTCCTTCCCCGCACTTGCTGGCGTGAAACTACTTACTGAAGTAACAACAAAGTTCAACATGATCATCTGGCGAAACACCAGGTCTGCTAACCTGTTGATTGAATATTGAAAGACAAATCGAGTCTAACGATGAACCTTCCTTCTTACACTGTCACATATCTGCTTTAGACTTGGGAATTGGCATCCTTATCCAGAATACATCCTCTCTGTTGGTTTCTGTCCACTGTGAAAAATACATTGGGGCAGAACTGCCATGTGGTTTTAAAATTGGTGGCTCAGGTAATTGTGTCAGGCATTATATCATAGCAAAAATTCAGGAAGTAGAGTGGCGATGCAAGCGATTAAACAACAACAAAATAGCGATATTTGAATCAACTTTATAATTTACTTAGTATATTTCTATTATAAAAGTACTAAAACCTTCAGAGGAGACAGGTAAAATTGCTGCATCAATTATTTTTCCATTTCCATCCTTTTGCTGTAGATATCATCATGTGTTGTTGGGAGGCGTGTCTGTTGGACAGCAAGTTGAATATACACTTCATAGACTGCCAGATGATACAATCTTAACAATTAAAATTTGCAAAACCTTTTAGTTTTATGTTTGTGATGTTGAGCAAGATAGGAAAAGCATGTCTAACTGTTTCGCAAAAATTTTAAAATTCTCTCAGAATGATTGGCGGTTCCAAACCAAGTTGACTATTGGGATAGATCTCTGTCTGAGGCAGCTCATTAATTAACTTACACTGTGCAGTACATATACATAATCATGTTTGTAAATCATTGAATGATGTTTTAAAATTGCTTTCAGTTAACAGACACTTTAAAAGAAAAGTCTGAAGAAAAGAATTAGATGTTTGGGTTTCCTGTAATCCAATACTTATCTCTCTCCAATTACAAGAGCTTGGAAAACTTACTCAAAGGGTGGATGTGGGTTGCTCTCCAGTGAACATTATTGGTGGTAATACAATCATATACAGTTTGGTGTACTTTGACGAGTACCTGGTACATATTGCAGACAGGAAAGTGAGACACAGAAATGTACCTTCTTGATAAATCTGTTAAACACTCTTTTACTCCTAGCACCACGTGGTGATTTGTCTGAACCTTTTCTTTTGTGAATTTTACCATCAATATGTCACCAAGCCATGATCGTTACCATTTTAAATTGCATGTGATGCAACGCAAGTGCACTATTTAGTGAAATTATTCAACAGAGATGAAAAACTGTTTCCAGTGGTACAACCAGATGATTCTGATCTCTCTTGGGAGGAAGTCAGACTGATGCTGAGAATCATTCAAAGTCCAGTTTGATCCCAACCAAGCAAACCATAATCACTTCATACATACATGCCAGCACCTACCTCCCCCATGCAGATGATGTAGCTTCCAGGATATAAACTGTTTATTTTCTTTATCCATGCTCTTCTTTTTTAATGTGGTCCCCATGTGTGGACAAGTCATCTTATCATGCAGTTTTAGACGATGGTGTGCTCAAGAGAAAGGCACTTCCACTGATGTTGTGATTCATGTGTCATTTCTTGAAAATCTAACAGCTAAGTTTAGACTAAATGACATATGTGATGTGATTTTTGGTTTTGATTTTTGAAATGAATGATTTTGGCTGTATTCCTTCTGAACAAAACATTTGACAAACTTTTTAAAATCAACTTTTTTATACTTTTTAATTTTATCTTTGAAAATAAAACTGAAAGACATATACTATACTCTCAAATATTTTACTCAAAATATTTTTAGAGTGATTCCAAACAAATGGACTAATATTTCTTGTAAGAACTTGAATAACTGCAATAAACTGGTTCAGAAATTTGGATAATTGGAATTAATTTGGGTTGGCATTGTATTTATTCGATCTGATTGTTTGAATATAAGAGTGAAAGGCTGGCAGTTTTTGGTGAAGTATTATAAGTTCTTACAAGTTTGCAGCCAGCACCTTTGGTAAGGTTTCCTGGGTGTGTGTTTGTAGCTATTGTATGCAATTTACGAGGGTGTGAGTATAATCCACTGCAAATGTTAAAAAAACAGGTATCTTATCATGTAAGTTTATCAAAATTTTCCGTCATATTGGACTTTAGTAAAGTTCACTATGTCTTTGAAAGTGAATTGTGTATATCTAGTTGATTCAATGATTATAAATTAAAACACAGGAGGTGAAGATACAGAACAGCTGCAATAACAGTAAGGTTAAAAGCTTCATGAGGAGGGGCCAGTCAAAAAGAACAGTGACCAAGATCAGCTGTTTGGGATGTGAAACCACGCCTAAAGGCAACACCTCAGCTACTTAGCCCTCCACCAGTGTGAATTCTGAGTTTACTTCAAGTTACAACAAGTTGTGTGTGATTATTGTTAAATCAACAGTTTCTTCATTTTTAACTGCATAGCTCTGAATTGGTTTGATTTGGCAGCTGGGTTTGGAGGTTAACCTGTCAGGTTTACAAGAGACAGTTAGATTCAGTGTCAGTGGTTTAGTTTAGCGTAAGAGCTTGAGAGTTTGTGACCTGCTTTATTATTTTCAACAAAATTCCTCTTCAAGATTCCAAGCATTTCTTTATTGCATTTCATCACTGACAGGAAACAGACAATCTGACATTTTATGTAGTAATGCCGTGGGACTAAAATTTTTGTTGGATATTGATAATGCATTCAGTGTTTAGTTTTGGTTTATGGTGTCTCAACTTGTCTTTACAGTTGTGTATAAAAGCTGAAGTGTGACGTGCTCTTATTAGTATAAATTCATTTTGTAAATTCACTTTTGAATAATTTGTGAGAAAAATAAACTTCCCACAACATATTTTGAAAGAGTTCAAATTGACAAATTTCTTTTATATCTTAACAATCCATCAGCTTTTATATTTTAGTAAATCAGTCATTCAGTCCATAGAACACTTTTCTGATCATAGAACTTTATTTGTCTCATTCAGATGCATCTTGAGCATTCAGTTTGCTTCACAGCTTAGTGTCATGCAAAAATGCATTCAGTGTTTAACCTTGGTTGCTCGATTCATCATGTCCTCCAGTTGTGTGTGACGTGGTGTAGACACTCTTTCTTATTATAAATTCAAGTATTTTAATTTATCATTTTTGTTGTAGGGGAATCCTGATTTTTTTTATTTTACCATACATAAGTCTCTTCCCGTGTGCAGCTTTTGCTTTAAGTCCCCTCAATTCATCATTATATGGTTTTAACACGATAAATGAGTTATAATAAATTGTATGAATATAATTTCATTTATAAAGCATCTATTGGATATTTATATTTTGAATATGTTTCCTCTTCCTGAAGAATTGTTTTGATTAAGAAAATTGCCAAAATCTAAACTTTCAAATATTAACTCAAGCAGCTCTTCTTTTCGTACTGACCCAGGCGTAACCATAATAAATTATTACTCTATATTATTGTACATGTTGGGGATGACTTTCTCAACTTAAATTCCATATCTGATTGATACACCAGGCTTCAATGGGCAGTCACTACTAGTTACAACAGGTTTTCCGCTATGTAATCTAAAAAAGAACTGTGCTCAGCCATACTACAGCTAAAGATGAATGAAAATTCAAAAAAAAAACAAAAAACAAAAACCAAATATTCTAGAATTACCGAGAAAAAAGAAATTGGGATGAAAGTCAGAATAAAAGAATATGAAAGGATTTGATCAAGGGTTTAAGTTTTGAAGCTGTCAGTATTCTTTCTGAGCTCTATCACATTTTACTTACTTTTAATACTTTTTCAGAATCAGTGTTTTTTGAGTCAGTGGTACAAATTGTTTTTTCCAGAACTGAAACTGTAATGTGTGAGATCAGTGCATCAAGCTATTTCCAGTTGAGGAGGACCTGTGTTCAGATTGTGTTGAAACCTGAAGAGTTGTAAGGGGAGTGGTGCTTAGATCTAAGACTGATAGATGAGAAGTTGAGAACTCACCGCAGCTTTTACCACTGTGGTACACATATTTCACTGATCATGTGTAAGCAAATGGATATAGAAATTTAGGAAGTAATCTCATGAAATTTTTAATTTTTACTAAAGATTTGGCCTAAATTAAGCAAGCATATTTTGGTATCTTTAGAGATTTTAGGTTCTCTACTGAAAAATCACATATAAAGTTCTGTTTGTTCTGAATAGTGTTTTGACCACAAAGCAGAATTTTCAGCTGACTGGCACAACATGATGGGTCGAAGGGTTGAATAAGTTAATGTATTAAACTCTACAATTTATCTTCGGAAGAAAACGCCAACAAATCGGCACCTGAAAGAAAAGCAACATAAGACGTCTCAACAAATCTAGTGGAATGTAATGATCATTTATTAATTCACCATGTGCTAAATGATTCCATTTAGACATGCTCCTATCATCATGATCTACTTTTATGTATACAGCATGTTATTGCATGTTGGGGTTAGATATGATTAATATAAAGATAGGACAGTGTGATATATCACCCTTTTGAATTCGGTCTGTAGGCACTGATAGGATGTGTTTCTTGTTCTCTTGATCCATTAGAAGTGCTCAATAGGATCGTCGGGACCCTTATTCTGCTGCACGTCAGCTCAGATCCTCCACACATGGGATTTTTGTGAAACACTAGGGGTGAATGTTTCATCTCATCCATGGACACAAAGAGAACAAATGCATGAAGTGTCTGGCGCGCCCCACCTGATAGAAGGTAAGATGAGTAATAACTCCCTCTTTTAGCTCTGTTTTCCCTCCAACAACTCCTGAGTAAAAAATCCGGGTCTTTAGCTGATGTGATGGGGTGAACTAAGACATTAAAGTTTTGGGCTGGAAAACCAAAACAATATGTGAAAATTTGCTTCAGCCTCCACTTAAAATGATGAAATTTGCAAAGAGTCCAGATAATTCCTTGTTGTTTCATCACTGTGGCTTGACTCTTTCAAACCTGAAAGCTATCTATCTCTATCCTATCTATCTATCTATCTATCCCATCTATCTATCTATATATATATATATATATATATACATAAAGGCTTGATTATGGGCATTTTGAATTTCACTTGATTTTTGAACATCTGAAGGTACCGATCATCTCCGTATCACAGGCTCGCCTTTAAGAAAATATTTCTATCATAATCTTGGTCACACAGTATTAGGAACATATCACATCTCAGGGGACTTCTTTGTAAATATAATCCTGATAAGGAAGTGTTTTGTGGTTCGATCACGATCTGTGTCTTGTAGCTTATGGCTTTGAAAAACATCATAGATCTTCCTACTTTCTTCTCTGCTTGGGGCTTCTGAATAACAACAAAGTTCAACATGATCATCCTGAAACGAAACACAGGTCCTGCTAACTGGCAGTGAATGATGTTAAAGGGACAAATCCGAGGTCTAAGATGAACCTTTCACTTCTTACACTGTCACATATTGCTGAACTTGAGATGGCGTCCTTCGCTTTCACTAAGTCCTCCGCACACATCATCTCCACATTTGTTGTTGGTTTCCGCATCCCATGACTACGACACAGAAAATCCCAGAATGGAGACTGAACTTCTCCACTAACTGGGTTTTAAACGTAAGAATCCGGTTAAACTTGGAGCAGAAACTAATGGAACTTTCCTTCTATATCAGCGTAGCAGGGAGGGTCGGAAGGTGGGGAGTGAGCGATGCAGCTGGATTAAAACAACAACAAAATAACGTATTGTATTTTAATTCCTTTATAATTTTATCTACCATATTTCTATTACATGGGTACTGAAACTAAGAGGGGACAGGTAAATGAATTATATCAAGTTATTTCTCATTCCATCCCTTTTCACTTTCAAGATGTATTACCATTTCGGAAATTATGTGTGGAGCCGAAATTTTAAAAGTTTGTGAATGACGCCCACTATTACACACTTGAGGGCATGGATGAATCACCAACAGTCCAGGTGCGAAACCTTTGTGGGTTTTCATGTTTTGGAGTGTTGAGAACAAGGATGAGCAGTAAACTAAGTAAACTGTTTACCAGATTTTAAAATTTTCCTCTGGAGCTGATTGTGGAGTCCCAAGAGCAAGTTGCGGCTATTGGGATATGGAGTCTCTCTGTTCACAGGGCAGCTCTGGTAAGGGCCTTACTGTTGCATGGTACTGCCCTTCCCCATGCATGTGTGAGGTGTGTTGTAAATCAGTAGAACAATGTTTTAAAGTGCTTTGGATAGGCAAATTGGTTTGAACACTTTAGAAGATGCGAAGGGGTCGTCTTTGGTTTCTTGCTGCTGTGCATTAGCATCACTACCTCTCCTCCAAGGCACAAGAGAACTTGGAAGACACTCAGGTGGATGTAGTTCACTGCTCCAACGTGAGCGATGTGGAGTAAATAAATACAGTATATACGGTTGGTGCATAAACACTTTGACGAATACACAATTTGTCTTGTTTACGCAAGACAGGGAAGTCGAGCTGACCAGTGTGCTAACAAGCAGTAGGCTGATCATCCTGGCCAATTTCTGATGACTACCTTTTGCTCACAGCACCGTAAGGTGATTTGTCCCCGACAACACCTTTTTATGATTTACATCAAATATATGCCATTATGAATCAATTATAAATTTACAAGTTACATGTGATACTGTACATAAATCTACCTATTTTAGTAAAACTGCATTGTAGTTATTATTATAACAGGATGCAAAAAGGTAATTTTCTAGTGTAGATACAAACCAGGGTAAGTTCTGATCTCTCTTGGGAGGAAGTCAGACTGATGTGAGAATCTGTTCAGATTGATTTGATCCCCAACCCATGAAAACGAACCCATGTCCTTGTACGTACATGCCATAACACTACCTCCCCCATGTCCTGACGGATGATGTGGTGGCTTTGGATCATGAGCTGTTCATTTCTTCTCCATCTCTTCTTTCCATGTAGTCCCATGTAGACGAGTCATCTTATCATTGCAGTTTAGAATTTCAATCTAGTGCAGCTGCTACGGGGAAGGCATACTGATGTTATGATTCAGTATTGTCATTTTTCTGTAAAATCTAACAACTGAGTTTAAGACTAAATGAGCACTTATATTGAAGATATGGTATTTTGGATTTTGGTTTGAAATTTTTCGAAATATGAATGACTTTGAAAAACATTCCTTCTGAACCAAACGTTGTGTTTTTAAATCAACAACACATACTTTTTATTTACTCCTTGAAAATAAAACCAAAACCTTATCCTATCACTCTCAAATATTTTACTCAAAATATTTTTGAGAATTATCGGATTCCAAAACAAATGGACTAATAAGCTACTTGTAGGCTTGAATAACTGCAATAAACTGGTTGAGGGAATTGGATAATTCGTCATTTAGATTGTGATGGCATGTTTAATTCAGTCTATTGGAATACTCAGAAGTGAAAGACTCAACCGTTTTGGTGGTATTCCAGGTTATTTCAATTTGAAAACACTGCTACAAGTGAGGAGGCCTCGGTGTGTGTTTGTAGCTTCTGTATGCAGTTCTGAGGGTGTGAGTATAATCACTGCAAATTTTAAATTAAAAAAAGAATATCTTTATCATATGTAAAATTTTAAGAAGTGTTCATGTGTGGACTTTGAAATGAAAGCACACTATATCTTTAAAAGTGGTGTATATACAGATTGGATTGATAATTAACAATACAACATGACACCGTGTACTTATAATATAATTAAAAACACAAGTAATAACATGAAGATACAGAACAGCTGCAATAAAAGTAAGATTTAAAACATGAAAATGTGTTTTGAAAAGAACATGTAATTTTCTTTTTTCTTACACTGGAGGGCCAAATTAAAAGAACAAATTGAGAGAATCAACTGACTGTATGCTAGGCAACCTCATGTCTGAAACCTCCTGCAGTGTAATTCAGTTACTTCAAGTTACAACAAGTTGTGTGTGATTGTTGTAAATCAGTTGGGTCAAATGTGTCCAGTGGTTTAGTTCGTGGAAGCTTGAGAGTTTGTAGCCTGCTGTGCCAACAAAATTATAGAGTTTCAAGATTCAACATTTGCACGGCCATTTCATCACTGACAGGAAACGAATTGGAAATCTGACATCACATATATTAACTTTGCTGTGTTAAGCTCATTGGCAAAATTACAACAACTGACATGTAGCAATTAATAATGCCTAAGTAGGACTTAATTACACAATTGAAAACTGATCAAATACGCAACATTTGTACTCAAAATTCAAAATTCATAGTTCAAATTGACAAATTTCTTTTCATATTCATATCCTAACAATCCATCAGCTTTCCCTTACAAATAGATCAGTCATCAAGTCATAATTGCACCTGCAGTCTTGAACTTGCAGTGTTTGATCTGTCTCATTCAGATGTCTTGAGCATTCAGTTATCTTCACAGCTTAGTGTCTGTGCAAAAATGCATTCAGTGTTTAACCTTTAGTTTATCGATTCATATTTGTCACTACAGTTAGCCCATATGAAGCATGAAGTGTAGACACAGCTCTTTTATTATTATAGATTCATTTTAAATTCGTTTGAATGATACCATTTTTTGTTGTGGGGAATCAAATTGTTATTTCTTTAATTTTAAATAGCTGTTAATGACATGTGTACAGTTTGTTGTTCCAATGTAAAACTTCGCTTTAAGTCCCCCTATTTATCAAACATAATCAGTATATAAGCATGTCCATGGTTTTAACATGATAAAATGTGATTTATAACGAAATAAGTAAATGTATAAAGATGCAATTTGTGTGTTGAAAAGCATCTATTGGATGTTTATGTGCAGAAATTATATTTCTCTTTTCTGAAAAGATTGTTTTGATTGGAAAAAGGTATAAAATCAAAAGCACTCATCCTTCAACTCCTGGCGTGGCTATGCTACACATTACCTGACATAACGTGGCTCTACACACACACTGACCAAGCCATGTTACTCTATGTTATTGTACATATTTAGAGGGATGAAACTTTAGAATAAACCAGATTAGTGCACCTCACTGATTGATACACTGAGCAGGCCCTAAATGGGAGCTTTGATCACTATGAGTGCAACAAATGATTTTCAGAGTGTGTAATCCTAAAAAAGACACTGTACTTTCCAGCCATACTACAGCTAGATGAATGAAGATTCAAAAAAAACCAAAACAACAAAAATAAAACTCTTGGAACCTACAAGAAAAGAAATTGTGATAGAAAATCCCAAGACATAAAAGACAAAGTTCAAAGTCAAAAGTTCAGTTTTGACTGTCAATGTTCCTCTGAGGCTCTATCTGATGCGCACTTTCTAATACTTTTTTCCAAATCAGATCAGGTGGTTTGAACATTTTGAAAAGGTATGAAGGTGAGTCTTTGGTTTCTTGCTGCTGTAAATGGCATCACTACCTCTCCAAGACACAAAGAACTTGCAGAGAACTTACTCAGGTGGATGTAGTTCACTCCTCCAGCACGTGAGCGATGTGGGTAAGAAATAAATACAGTATATACAGTTTAGTGCATAAAGCACTTTGACAGGTACACAAATTGTCTTGTTACAGGAACAGGAGAATCGAACCTGACCAGTGTGCTAACAACGTGGGCTGATCTATCTGGCCCGAATTTCGATGACTTACTCATACACTCCACACAGCACGTAAGGTGATTTGTCCCCGACAACACCTTTGTGAATTTTACATCAAATATATGCCATTATGAATCAATTATAAATTTACAAGTTACATGTGATATAGCCACTTGTCTACTATTTTGAAGTGAAAACTGCATTGTGAATGTTATAACAGGATGCAAAAGAACAATTTTCTAGTGTAGAAGCAAACCAGGAGTAAGTTCTGATCTCTCTTTGGGAGGAAGTCAGACTGATCAGAATCTGTTCAGATTGATTTGATCCCAACCGCAAAGCTTGAACCCATGTCATGTACATGCTGTACCCATAACACTGCCTCCCCCATGTCTGACAGATGATGTGGTGGCTTTGGATCATGAGCTGTTCCTTTCTTCTCCATACTCTTCTTCTTTTCCCATAGCAGTCCCCATGTGGACAGAGTCATCTTATCATTGCAGTTTTAAGACCAATCTAGATGCAGCTGCTCAGAGGAAGGCCGCATACTGATGTTGTGATTCAGTGTGTCATTTTCTGTAAAAAATCTAACAACTGAGTTTAGACTAAATGACATATGTGAATGTAGCCTTTTTTGGATTTTGATTTGAAATTTTTTCGAAATAGATGACTTTGAAAACATTCCTTCATACACCAAACTTTGTGTTTTAAATCAACACACATTCTTTTTAATTACTCCTTTTAAAAAAACCGCTATTATATCACTCCAAAATGTTTTACTCAAAATATTTTTAAGTGTAAATTCCAAACAAATGGACTAATATTTCTGTGAAACTTGAATAACTTTCTACAATAAACTAGTTTGAAATTGGATAATCAGGTCATTTAGATTGGCAGTGGCATGTTTAATTCAGTCTAGATTACGGAATACTCAGAGTAAGACTCAACAGTTTTGGTGGTATTCTGGTTATTTACAAGTTTTGTAAACGCACTGCTAGAGTGAAGTTTCTTTCGGTGTGTATTTGTAGCTGTGTACATGCAGTTTAAGAGGTGTGAGTATAATACACTGCAAATGTTGCTTAAAAAAGGGTATCTTTATCATATAAAGTTTAAGAAGTGTTCCGTATATGGACTTTAGAAGTGAAAGCACACTATATCTTTAAAGTGGAGTATATACAGGGTGGATTGATAATTGACAATACAACATGACACCATTAATACTTATTTATGATTAAAAACACAGAGAAGTAATAACACGTGAAGATACAGAACTGGCTGCAACTAACAGTAAGGTTAAAACCATGAAAATGTGTTTGAAGAAAAAAAACATGTAATTTCTTTTTCTTACACTGGAGAGCCAAATTAAAAAGGCAAATTGACTGGGATGTGGCTCACGCCTAAGGCAACCTCATGTCACCAAACCCTCCTGCAGTGTAATTCAGTTACTTCAAGTTACAACAAGTTGTGTAGCAGTGTGTTAAATCAACATTTTCTTCATTTTTAACTGCATGGCTCCCAGGAATTGGTTTGATTTGGCGGTGGGATTTGGAAGATTGCTTATATCACGTTTGAACACAGTTGGGTCAAATGTGTCAGTGGTTTTAGTTCTGCAGTAGAGCTTGAGAGTTTGTAGCCTGCTGTGTACCAGCAAAATTATAAGTTCAGATTCAGCGATTTATGGCCATTTCATCACTGACAGGAAACAGACAGAAATCTGACATTTTATGCTGAAAATGTATTATTACTAGTAGGACTAAATTGAAAATTGATGAAAATGCAGTCGAAGTGTTTAGAAAGTTTAGTTTATCGTGTCATACCTTGTCACTACAGTTGTGTATAAGCCTGAAGTGTAGACATACTCTTTATTATTATAAATTCATTTATAAATTCCTTTTGAATAATTTGTGAAAATAAACTTCCACAGCATATTTTAGAAAAGAGTTCAAATTGACAAATTTCTTTTCATATTATCCTAACAATCCATCAACTTTCCCTTAAAAAATAGATCAGTCATCAAGTCCATA
>JADGDC010000060.1:0-18150 GCA_016859345.1 Istiophorus platypterus
GTGACTGTGAATGTATATGTATGTGTTTTTTAATCTGTGTGTCTTATATATTTCATTTATCTCATTTAACATATATACAAATATCTGTGACTGTAATTATGTGTGTAATACTTGTGTTGTGTGTGTATGTGTGTGTGTGTGTGTTTGCAGCGGTTTGAATAGGGGTTACTAGGACTCTCATTGTCCACATTAAAGAAACAAGTGGGGAATGGGGACTGACACTGGACAGCAAAAGTTATTATACAAAGGGTTCATAGTAAATCTTTGGAGTGTATTTAGGTGTGTGTGTGTGTGTGTGTGTGTGTGTGTGTGTGTGTGTGTGTGTGTGTGCTTGCGTGCTCGTATTTGTGTGTGCTGCTCCTGAGGCTCTCTCATTAAACCTTGGCGACAAGTGCAAAGTGTAATTTTCTACAGCTGCTCGACTCTGTGAGGAGCCACACAGCTTCCTTTCCTTTCTCCCTTTGTGCCTCCCTCTTCTTTATCCCTCTTCTCTCTCTTTTCTCTCTTTCTTTCCCACTTGTCTCATCTGCTCTTGAAATCCTTCCCTGCCCCTCCTTTTCTCCTCTTCCCTACATCTTCGTGTGCCTCCTCATCCTCCTCCTTCCTCCCATCTAAACCTGCAGTACCCGGAGTGTGCTGCCTTCAGTCTCTGAAAATAAAACATACACTCGGCGATAAGCATTGGTTCCCATCTATGCAACCTTGATTAACCAAGTTTGTATATTTGTGATGTTGGTAACCATGGTAGCTGTTTCTTTGTTAATGCTGAGCTTATTTATCAGCACAACAGAATGAAGCCGAATCGAAGTTAAAAAAAGAAGCATATTAAATCACTTTGAACAATTTAAGTGTATGCCATGGAAATGTTAAATATGCATGAAAAGACAGAAAAATTAGAAAAATTAATTGGAAAGTAAGAGTCAGATGTGAAAGTAATTTAATATGCTTCTTTTGCTTTCAATTTCTTCTATTCTGTTGTGCTGATAAAGGTAAAAGCTCAGCCATTAACAAAAACAGCTACTATGGTTACCAACATCACAAATATACAAAACTTGGTTAATCAAGGCTGCCGGTAGATGGGAACTAACAAGCGGCGGCTAGTGTGTATGTTTTTTATTTTCAGAGTATCTGTTCTTCACAGTTGTGACATACACTCGATACTGCAGGTTTAGATGGGAGGAAAGAGTGAGGATGAGGAGGCAATACGAAGATGTGGAAAGAGGGGAGAAAAAGGAGGGGCAGGAAGGATTTCAAGAGCAGATGAGACAAGTGGGAAAGAGAGGGTGAGGAAGAAGAGGAGGCACAAAGGGGAGAAAAAGGAAAGGAGACCGTTGTATACCTCCTGTCGCCCTCGCTGTGGAGGCCTCTCAAGGACACACACTGTCTGAAACAGCGCCCTTTTACACACACACACACACACACCTAAATACACTCAAGATTTACTAGACCTTTATATGCTTTTGCTCAGTGTCAGTCCATCCCTTACTCTCTTTATTCTTGTTGAATGAGGTCAATGGCCTTGTCCAACAGCGTGCACACACACATACACACACACACGACATGTACACATAATTGCAGTCACAGATGACAGCTGTTTTACATGAAACAACAGGGCAAACAAAATGAACAACATATAAGACACCTGGGGTAATAAAACATACATGCTCATTCACACAGTCACATATCCTGAATTCTCAAGAGACATCATTGGTTTTTCAGCATGAATAAGGAGTGATGCAGGTCAGATGGAAACGTCCGTCTGGTGAAAGTCACTGGCAACTTTCTCTCTCTCTCTCTCTCCTCTCTCTCTCCATCCTCCCTGCTCTTTCTCTTTTCTCTCTTTCCTCTTGCTTTCTTTTATTATATCTCAGCCCTTTCATATTTCATTCCTCTATTCCTTTTCTTTAGAAATTGGAACTCTTTCCTGAAATCCGTCTATTTATTCTTGTGCCTATTACCAATGCATTTCTTTGTTCTTCTCATTTCTAATCCTGAACCACTAAACCTTATGTCTTCAGTCAGCAGGTTGCGTAACTCCCAGTGGGCCAGCCAGGTCTGGAATTACATCATTTATTGACTGATGTGTGTGTTATTGTGTGTGAGTGCAATGTGAGCTTGTGTGCAGAATGACATTGCAAAGAAAACGGTTTGATTGCATAATAAAACTTGATCATGGTTGCTTTGTAGCCAACCTTTAGCTTACAAAACAGACACACCTGGCTTCTACACACACACACACAAAATTCCATCAGGCTCTGCAATGTGCATTTAGTGAATGGGCCTGCAATAAATCAGACATGACAAATACTCCCATAAATCATGAATGTAAAAAATCACACACAGAAAAAAAAAAAGCAGCCCATGCCAATGTATAGGTGCCCAATGTTATATACTCATTTGCACATAAAAAACCACTGCATTTGTGTCAGGCAATGAAAGTTACATCTGAAATTATTAATCTATTTTGTTTGAGGAAATGGCTGAAGATATGACTTTTAGCAAAATCTGTTTTGGTGTACTTAACCTCAGGTCCCCCTATACTATGTGTCAGCCATGGGGCGTCAAAATGACCAGTGCAGGCTAAACAAGCATGGCTAAGGACAATTCTTAAAAGACATTTTAATGTGGAAATTTTTGCATTGGTATTTTTTGCTGAAATATTGAGCTTGAGTCCTCTGTGCGGTGGTGCGGTCTTTGCATGTTCATAAGGTAATATGCAGTTTATTACTAGTACCATTTTAATTTTAAAAAAAAAATAAAAGACCAACTGTGTGCAAGGATTTTCTCCTTAACACCAGAAATAACAAGTAATTTGACAAAGTTTAGACTAGAATAACAAAAGTTAAACCACAATTGCATTATATTAACTAACATTTTGACATTATAAACGTGAAAATAATTATAAGTGTGTCATGTATGATCTATTTGCACGAATCTTACTTTCTTTTGCTGTGTTTCAGGCTTGTCCAGTCACAGACAGAAAAAAACAGACAACAGAAGACGGAGGGGTGGGGATGGATTCATGGCCTAGGGGGTGGGTGAGTATTGGTGGTGGTGGAGAAGGAGACTTGTGGTAGTGTGGGGGCTCGGCCAAAACATGGCCAAGACAACTGAGGAACCTGGGAAACAGCCAGCCAGCAAGCCACAGTACCACATGTTAGACAGGAGGCCAGATGAAGCAGACTCAATACCCTGCCTTCACCACATCCCAGCTGTCTGGGGAATCTATATGATGAATCATGAGGAATTTTTTTTTTGCTTTTCTTTTTTCTCCGTCTATATGCAAAAGAGCTCTCTTCGCTTCTATTCTAAAGCTAGCATCTGTTTTCCTCTCTCCCATTCTTTACATATTTATTTTTTAATGAACTCCTCTGTGCCCCCCTCACGTTTCCTACAGCACTTCTTCTTCCATTCTTCTTCTTCCTTCTTTCTCTCCTCTTCCTCCTCCTTCCTCCATTCCCTCCCCTTTCTATTCTCCTCCCTCTTCCATCCTTCTGCCTCCCTCTCTCCTCCACCATCTCTCTTCCCTCTCTTTCAATGCCCGCAACAATTACTCTTTAGGAGAAATTTTAAGTTCCTGTATCTGTAACGGCAGTTGCTGAGCGTTCTCCCTTCCTTTAGGTGGTACTTGATGCACAGCAAGCAACACTCCAACCAATCAAAAGCTGAGGAGGAGAATGCTGGGGTGTATGTGAAAGTTTCCAGAACACATCCAGATGGCACCATGCTCTTTATTTCCACATGTTGGCTTAATGGTAGAAATAGGACATGGGTGTGCATCAAACCATACATCAAGTTTTGTGGCATTCTCTATACCTCAGAAATTCAATCTTTACTTTTACATTGAGAAGCGGGGTGAAGCGAAAACTCCTTCAGAATCTACTGAAACATTAATGCAAGGGCGACTTAAATGTAACCAATTTTATGACTCTGATGATAATAGTATATAGAAGTTTGGTAGCTTTTCAGCATAAGAATTACCGGCTTACAAGATTCAATGAATTTGAAAAAGACCATGAGATGCATCTGTCTGCTTGGTGACACTACTATAAATGGCAATGTAACAGCCAAAACAATAAACACAAGAGCTGGAATCTTTACCACCTCAAATCACCTTTACTGTATTATTCAGAGGGGAAAGTGGGGCAGGCAAGAGAGGAAAAACTAAAACACCGGTGCATATACAGTGACAACAGACACAGACTGGGGAGGGAGCCATTTTAGAGTTGGTCAAGCGTTGAACCATAATGATGTTGGTTGATCAAAATTCGTCCTTCACTCCTCTGTCTGCAGACAGAGGAGGGAAGGGGCTGAAACTCTTTTGAGACACAAGGCAAAAAAGCTGGAAGGAAAAAAAACCCCCAACAACCCCACGATGGTGATGGAACAGAAGGCCTTTGACCTTCAAAGGGGCTCAGTACATACAACTGCATACGCTCACATGCACATGTACACACTCAAAGTTGGGCATGATTGCCCGTGCAACACATTCACACAACTCAGTAGCAGATTCAAGCAGGAATACACATGCAAAAAATGCACATGTATATATGTGTGTTGAGGCGCATTACAGATACCTACACACTCAGTCGTCCCGCTGCTCCACCCAATGAGACCGTCTATCCCATCCAGATAAAAGTGGCCTCTGAATCTCAGTTCTGATTTGAGAAGAGTTGATGACAACTATCCTCCCCCCCTCCTTCTCTCTACCTCTCCCTCTGCCTCACTTTCTGTCTGCCTTTTTTTATTTCTATCCTATTTAAATTTCTTTCCCTCATAGCTGCTGTTTTCCCAGTTTGTCCTTCTTGCAATCTATTTATCTCCCATTTCTGCAATTTTACTCTCTGTCACCTAAACCTCTTCCTCTCTTTCTTCTCTCTCCCTCTCCCATACCCACAACAATTTTTGGGTGTTTTTCAATTAACGTGGTCTTGTGGATGCTGCATATATACTATAGTGTCTAGACACCTTTTGAGTATATAAATATATATGAATAATGTATGTAGGGTTGCTTCTCATTTGGGGAAGCTATTAATATACACATGTGCAACATACCGGCGATGGAGAGTGGTGGAGCCTCATGACACTCAGATTGGGTAAAGTTATAATGGCGCATTACATGCACAATTCATCACATTAATGTATTCACATTCATGTATGTAAAATCCCATCACAGTGCGTTGCAATGCATGAGTGGACACACATAAACACCTATATGCATGCTACACACCAACCAGAAGGGAGCTAAGCTTGTTTTTTCATTTCAGCAGAGAAGATTGCATTTTCTGAAGCTGTGTGTGTGTATGTGTGTGTGTGTGTGTGTGTGTGTGTGTGTGTGTGTGTGTGTGTGTGTGTGTGTGTGTGTGTGTGTGTGCTGCAAAGGTGGTGCGTGTGTGTGTGTGTGTGTGTTTAGTGATTACTGACTGTTTGGGAGGGAGTGATGGGGGATATTAACAATTCAAATGTTGTCTTCTCTTGCTCTCCTCCACTGGAGAGAGACCTAAGACTGCAGCATGGCCACACACACACACACATACATCTATATATATACACATTCTGGGCCAGTCCATTCAGTCAGACAGGCTATCTTAAAAAACACACACACTGCCAATTAACTGAGAAAGCAGCATAGGTTTCAATGTGGGATATTGTCGCAGCATAAGCACCAATAATGTGGATACAGGTGTTCTTGTGTTTATCTGTGTTTTATTCTGAGCAAATTGTTTGTTTTAAGACCAGGAAGGAACAAAGAAGTGAATGAATTTTGTCTGTTTATTTTCAAATGTCCACAGCAATTTCCTTGTTTATTAGTGTGAACAACTGTATTATTTTACTGACGATTACTAACCAAAAACACAATCTCCTGCAGGATAAATGCATACTATTATCCTTAAAGAAGTAAGGTTCATAAACAAACAAAATGCGGAAGACAGAGGACAACACCAAAAAACCTAACACTGATAGAAACTGGCCCTGGGGGAGAAAAAATAAATAGCCAAAGACGGTAAGCAATTTGGTTTGTAAAGGATGCTGCAGCTGACAGGAGGGGAGGCTTGAGGTCTGAGTCATGACCTGTCTATAGAAACCCAAATATTTGCTTTACTTGTTGTTCACTGTAATTTATTTCTTATGCAGACCTATAACTGCAGTCATGGAAGCCTACACAGCTCTGGTATGTATATACTACAATTCCAATGAGTTTTACTGCACAGCTGGGATGCGCTGGACAATCTTGATCTATACCCTTTTAAATGCTTGGTAAAGCCAAAACTACGTCCCTCCAGGTTTGTGTGCACTAGGAAGCCCTTTTACAGCTCAGGAACTCTGCCAGTATTCAGTAACTCTATACTTGGCTTCCTCAAGAGGTTGATGTGGATTAAACATAAAGCCAGAAATCCCCCGCAATAATGAGGCATGAGGAAATCCAGGACTGACATTCAGCACATGAGTAAATGGCCTTTGAAGAGCCAGATGTATATGAGACATTATTCTCATGATGGGGACTATAACTTGTCAAACACAGGTGTGTAAGTAATAACATTTATAATGGCCACATTTCATCTTAATTGCTTGAGTGCAGAGTTGCAAGACCACAGACTCACGATTCCCCAAAAAGGATGACATCCTTAGCCCACAGAAACAGGGATGGTTTGTGTACATGCTGGCAAAACAGGGGAAACATAAATCGAAAAGAGCCATCATTAATGTCAGCTTCACCTGTGTTGTTCCCCTACTACATATCAAAATGTTCATTGTGAGAAAAGAGGAAAGGAAAACCTTAAAAATGCTTAGCCTCTGTAAAGGGAAAAATCCTTGCAGATTGTACTATTCTTCTGATGACATTTTTCATATGTTAATGATGGATGATTGATTGATGCAAAACCCTGGATTATGTTCAATGACAAAGGTTTTCTTTTATTCTGGCAACTACGTGTATGTTTAAAGTCAGGTAAATGGAGAAATGCACTGGTGGTTAAATTATGTGTGTAGGATTAGGGAAACAGAAAAATTTGGTTAAGGTTAGAGTAAGGATGGGGGTTACAAAAGGCAAACAAAAACTGCATGTCCACCTCTGCATT
This sequence comes from Istiophorus platypterus, assembly GCA_016859345.1. Taxonomy (NCBI): domain Eukaryota; kingdom Metazoa; phylum Chordata; class Actinopteri; order Istiophoriformes; family Istiophoridae; genus Istiophorus; species Istiophorus platypterus. The sequence goes on from JADGDC010000060.1 coordinate 7,080, forward strand.
ACAGTCAAAAACACACTATACCCCCAACCACACGCCCTTACTTTTCAGCCTTGCTTTATATATGGGACTGTTACTACACCTTGCTCTGGAACTGAACGGTGAGACCAAAGTCACAAATCACAAGGTCTGAAATTGTCCAATGTAAAGAAAGTATTCCCTATAACTTACTGGACTTGGGCCTTCAGGATGTGATAAACTGATCAGTATGCTCCCTATGAAAGTTCCTACTGCAACAACAAGGATGTCCTTCTGCCTGGAAATTAATAATTTATTATGGTAAAATAAAGAGTGTTATATATCTTGTATCTCTCTCCAAATCAGTGGGTAGGTTAGTAACAAGCATCAGTGCTTTGAGCTAAATGCTAACATCGACATACTAACATGGTGGCATTGTCAATGCTAATGCTAAGCAGGTATACTGTGCATAATTATGCTATTTCTAAGTAGGCATAATTTAGCATTAAACTTGTTGCTGCCATGGTAAAGTTGCTACCTTAGCACTGCTGACACAAAGTACAGCTGAGGCTGGTGTTAATGTCATTAGTTTTGTAGTCATTTGCTCATAAACCAAAGTATTGGACAAACTGGATTTTCGTCCAAGGATGGAGCTAAAGAGAAAGTCAGGGTGTCACCAGTTTATTACAGTTCAACCTGAGGGATACATGAAATGTTTGTAACAAATTTTATGGAAAATCCATCCAATATCTTTTTGAGACATTTCACTCAGAATTGTAAATGTGAACCTCCATGGTAGCAACAGAGGAAAAGAGGATCAACAAAGTCATTGTTATTCATGAATGTGTGTTCAAATTTTCATGTCAATCCTTCGATAGCTGATAAGACATTTTAGTCTGGGGCCAAGTGGTAGGCGACAGCCCAGCAGCCCAACATCACCATTGGTAAAGCCATGCCACTGCCATGACTGACTACAATCCAATTTTACTGATATATGCTATAAAACTTCACTACAAAATTCCTCTGCATTTACATGTACATTCCCGTACTGTCTGGCAAGAAGTGCTGGAGGCATTACCAAGCAATACCATGGGTCTTCATTAAAACTACATCATGATATTCTGGACCAAGCGCTTTTAATGGTTACTCATTAAGCTGCTGACAGCTGCAACTATACTGTGTGCTGTAAATTGAAAGGTACAAATGTAGAGTATGCTGGAAATTTGTATGATGAGTGACTGTCTGAGTTATTTAGCTGATGAGTGTTGATTCAAGGGTTCTTTGTTCTCTCATTGAGTTGATGTGTCTTTGCAGGTGCTGTTGAAACTCTGAAGTGTTACATTAACTTAAAATGGGTGGTGACTGATGGAAACACTGGAATGGCCTCCACCTTTACACTCTCAGAGTAAGACATTGATCAACATTGATATTTTTGCTATAATGTGAAATCAGTGTTTCACTACTTGTATTAGAGCACTTGTGCTTTTTATGCATATGTAAAAAGTTAACACAACACTTTTTTTCTGTGATATCAAAATAGATATCTATATGATTACCTGTGCTTGTTGGCAGCTGCATTCTATAACTGACTGTCCGACCTTTAATACAAGTGGCAGTTGGTGAAAGGTTTAATGTAACACTGTAAGAAAAAAAAAGAATAAAAGGGAAGAGAATTAGGTAAATTCAACCTTGGCAAAATTAGCCTTGGGGTAACTATGCAGATACTGAGGTGTCAGGTACAACAGCCAATAGAATTGGAGTCACATATTCGGTCTATGGAAAGGAAACAACAGGCTTAGGTTTGTCAGTAGAGTAAAACCACCAACTTTTCATGGAAGAGACGTATATATCACATGTCTCATAATGCATGTTTTTTTACCCTGTTTTGTCCCCATTGGTATTAGAGTACTGTGACATAATCCTTGCCGTCACTGTTGAAAATTACACAGAATTTCATTATGTCATTAACTAATAAACTAAAATAAGCTAATACAATGTCGATTTTCTCCACTTCTCTTTCTTTGTTTTGTTCAGCAAGAGTCAGATCTATTAAATACCAAAAACATCAAATAAAGGTTCCATCCATAAATGAATCATCAGTTCGCCAATGCTAACGCTCTGACCGTTGTTTAAACACGTCAAAAGGATTGAAGCCAGGTCAGATGACTTGCACTGACCAATTTACACGATATTATTTTTATTTACCACAAACACAGTTCAAACCTCGTCACTGCAGCAGTCTGAAAAGCAAATCTGTTGAATTGACAAAATCAGCTAAACCCAGAACTTCACTGACAGAAATCTTAAACCAATCTTTCATCCACACAAATGCAAACATAGGATTTGCTTCAGTCAGCACTGTAACTTTCTATAATACTGTAGGAGGAACTCCAGGGCGATCATTAGTTCTTGATAATATTCTGGATATCAATGCCTGGAATGATCCTGAAACTGCTAAATCTACTACATGTTCACTCTGTAAAATGAGGCCACAGAATAAGCCTGTCCACCAAAGAACTCCATTTAGGTAAATAATAATGAATGACAAGAGAGCTGTCAGTAAGTTTAATATTCAGACAGCAGACTCACGCTTGTGGTTGTTCTTGCGCTGGAAGGGTAGTGTGTGTCGCTCTGAGTCTTCTTCCTCCTCATCTGCCAGGTGGGTGTGAGTATAATGGTAACTCAGCCCTGGGCGGTTCTTATAGCGCTTTCCACAGACTGGAACACACACACACAGAGTGTATAATACCAATTTTCCATACATGCAAGTTAAGAAAAAAAGAAACATAAAGGGCAATATGAATAAAAGATGTAATTGTAATAAAATGAACTCACTGTCACAGACATAAGGTTTGTCTCTGTCTTCAATGGCAGGCAACTCTTGTCTCTTTCTCATTCCTCCGACACCGTGAGGCCTGCAGTGAACACAAACACACAAACACAAAAACACACACGCAAGCACACACACACACACACACACACACACACACACACACACACACACACACACACACACACACACACAAACATACACTTGTAAACAAGTCAGACAGTCTCACGCAAAATCACATATATACATGAGATACACACGAAAAGTTTGAACTTTCCCACTTGTCACCCTGGTCCTGCATGCGCACACATACACAATAAAAAGAGCATAACAACATAATACACTCCTCATTTGTGTCTACATAGCCACATATACACGTTCATGCAAACACACGTTTACATTATAATCATCTGCTCTCAGTGTAAAGCTCCACTTCCAGCTGGAGGGGGCTGATGACACCTAGCAGGGGAGCAACAGCTCCAATTAGCAACCCTGATGTCTGCGCGTGAGCGTGTGCATGTGTGCGTCAGTGTGTCTATGTGTATGTGTGTATGATGCTATCCAGAATGCACTGATAACACTTGATTATCTACCCACAGAATGCCCAAAAAAAGTGTTGAAAAAAAAAATCTGATTAGATCCGTTTGCATCTGCTCTTCATAATAACTATTGTTTTGTCAGATGACATTTCATCACAGAGCAGCGCAAAATAACTCCTGGTGTAGAAGTCATGCACAGTATGTGACATATTCTAAGTCAAATCTATCCTATCCTCAGACCTAGAATTTCAAAAAAATGACATTCTTGTAGATGTGATTGCAATTTTGTGGTTTGTGCTCAATTATTATTTTGTGTTCTAGGCTGTTCTATGCTTATATGTCTGATGGGCAGGACACTGGACTTTAACCTGTTTGACTGTGGTTTTGACTATCCAATCCAGATAATTTCTGCAGACGTTAGCTTCTCTGGCTTCACTCTTCAATACCAACAGCCAAACAATTTCTTTACTAGCTCATTAGTTCAATATAAAAAATATAGTGGAAAAAAAGAGCAATGAAGTGTGAAATGTCATTGTTGTCTTACCGTGCTTTGTTCCGGTTCTTTTAAGCTTTGGAACGTCTTCCTCCATCTCATCTACCTCCAGCTCGTGGGGAAATCCCAACGAGCAACTTCTATGGATGAGATTTAAAGAAGAGAAGGAGAAGTACTTGACATTAAGACAGGTTATTTTATTTCCGTTTTCCTTTTCTGTTCTTTTTTCTTATTTTTTCTTTTTTCCTTTTAGCAATCTCAGGCTCTACTTCCTTTTGGCTTATTCCACATGGACCCATGGGTGGCCATGAAATGTGCACACCTCCTGCTGATTTTGAGGTATTTGCTTAATCAAGTGTAGGAAACAACTGTAAAAGTAGAGCCATTAACACTAAATATAGCCAAATGTTACACAATTTGATTAAAATAAATATTCCGTTTATGACTTCGTAATTGAAGAGGTTCAAATTGCAAATTAGTGTTCCACTTCTGTAAAGCCAGGAGACACCTAAAAGGCAATTAAAAAAGAAGGAACAAAATCAAGCAGCAAAGGCATATATCTGACTTTTAGATTTTTTTTTTTTAGGGTTTGTTTTTTTTGATCCCATATAAAAGGGTCAACCCCCCAAAACACTTGATCTTGCTTTTCCCATAGAAATCCTCTTTTATGAGTCCCAGCTCCTAAGCCCACTTCTTTCATGTTCCTCACCTCCAATTTGTAATGCAGATGTTCTACTGGAAACTCTAGGTCTCAAGTCCAAGGCAAGATCACCCTGATAATGTCATCAGGATAATTTTTTTCAGACCTCAGAAAGCTCCACTCAGAGCCACAGATGACATTATATAACAGTTTTCACAGATTGTGTGCTGCTTCTCATGACAAATAAACTGAGCTTCCTGTGTAAAATCGTAAAAGCACCCAACTCAACTGCTGATTGATTAGCTGTCTATCTGAGTTCAAGAGTTCAAGAGCAACAGCCTCTAGCTGGTGAAACACTCAAATGGGCATTCAGTGTTTTATTTTTTTAACTTTTCCTGTGTTTTATTTAAAGTTTTGATATCCATGATAAGATATATTTAATCATTTTAAAAAGCAAACATCATTTCAGTGTAGTTTTATATCTCCTCTCTCATCTTCTCTCTGGAGTTCTACCACAACAGGACATTTTGTGTCAGTCTCAGCCACGCTTCTGATTAGCTGACTGATCTGAATGATGCACAGCCAGGCCAACCACAGGTTGCGGTTGTGGCCTACTGCTGTAGATTTGTAAAACTCCCCAGTAAATGCAAATTGGAATGGTAAGTCAGCGCTGAAATGAGCGAACAGAACTGCTCCAAATTCAGACGAAAAAGCTCAGGCTCGGTTTGGTGTGGAGCTCTACACCAGAGCCTTGGGTGTGTTCTGGTGCAAACCCCTGGATCATCTGGCACCGTCGGGTGACCATCTGTGGTGTCACAGCATCCAGGTCCGATGGAGTGGTGGAGCTCACTGCCCCTGCCTCCAGCACCCCTCTTTACATAGACCCTCTGGCATGCCCATAGGGTCTAGCAGTGCCGTTGGGCATCAAGGCTGGCCAGGAGAGCACGGTTCTAACTACAGGCAGTTTTCATCCCTTAATAACTGTGGGTAAGCAAGTTTGCAGTCCACACACACAGCCATGATAATAGCTGGTTTTCAGTCCAAGTATAACTCATAAAACAATACAAATGATAAAACAGGAAACTTAAAACTTAAACTTAATAAAAGAATAACACTGATAAGATTAACATTAAGACTCTAAAAGACCGTGACTTTATTAAGAGTCCTTTATAGAGATCGATCAAAACAAAATAATGAAGAAAATATATAGCAGATTTCTGGTAAACAGTCGAGAAAACTTCTGCAAGGTTGGAGGTGGGTGCGGGCTGTTGCTCACGCGGCTGAGGGAAAGCACCTGGAAGTCTTGGTGGCTCGTTTTAAGGCACAGCACAGTCCAAATGCAGGCTGTACATTTCTCCGTGGACTGAGCATTTGATACTTTCACAGTATGTACATAGCACCTTTACTTGCTCTATAATCAAAAGACGCTGAAATTTCACTTTCTACAATATAGGACCTTTTGGTTACTGAGTATTTCTGAATTACTGTGAGGATGAGAACGAGCAGAAAGGTGGGTGACCTTCCTCAAAATGTCCAATAAATATGCCCCTTAAAAATTTATTCACAAAGTGAGTTTGTAAAACATGCAAGTGGAGTCCCTGTAAAACACCAAGACTGGCTGCAGTGTAATCACACACAATCACAAGTATGCACACACACAATCTGTGCCAGGAGGGAGTTGTCAGAGCTGCGGGAGCCTATGTCACTAACAAAACACACACTCCAAGAGAGACAAAGGCAGAGACAGACAAAGAAACACAAACATAAGGGGAAATACAGACAGATAAAAAGAGACAGACAGGCTGACACAAGAGGAAAACAACAAGAAAAAGACACAGAGAACAACAAAGAACTGAAGAGGGAAATGGGAGAGGGAAGACAGAGAAACAATGAGTCTCACCTGACACTCGCTCATTTGCTCCTCTTCCTTGGTTTCTACCTTCTTGTCCAGGGTTTCCCCAGCAAGCAGCGACTCCAGCACAGGACCATCGGGGATACCCCCTTCCTTCTTTAGAGAAGCCTCGTAGTCTAAGGAATGAGACAATGACAATCAGAAAACAGCAGAGATCTCACATTCATGCTGAAATGCTCAACTGAGCTGACACTGCCCTGAGGAAACAAAATTTGGCTGGTTCATGAAGGCACAAGGACGTCTGCAGTATACAGAGGCTGAAGTGATCATCAGTTTGGATGAAATATCACATGATTGAAGGTGTTGCTTTTGGGAAGTTTCCACATTTTCTTTACAGACGCTTTCTCTTCATGTAACCCACCTGCTACAGAATAACATTAAATTAGCACAATTGATTACTTATTGTGAGTTTTAACTAATAACAATGACTGTACACGAAACCTTCTGTCCATTATGATACAAACACAAAGCTCCATGATGGTAGAGCCATGAGCCATTGAGTATTATTTATCAATTAAATTTATTACAAAGGGATACATTTAGGATAGCATATCTTGAGTTATAGCCGAACAAGCTGATACAGAGTATACTGTGTGTGGGACATTGTCCGAAAACGTTGAATAAAGATGAATTTTCAAAACTTAAAGCTACTCAAGGGGAAATAAAAGGAGCATGCTAGAAGCCTGTATGTGTGCTATATAGTATTTTGAATATACTTCAAATATGATCAAATAAGAGAGACAAGTGGCACATTAAGGCATCCAACATCAATGGCCAGCATTAATTTAAAATTTAGCCATGCAGTATGTACCCCATAGATAGACAGATTCTACAATGATGTTAATGATAATCATGTTCCTCAAATGAGCCGGCCCGTTTACTCCTTACCGATCTTGAACTCGATCGGTACAAGCCGTGGGTCCTCCAAGATGTTTAGCCGTCTCTTCTTGCGCCAGCAGCGAGCAGGATATGTGTACAACTGACCTGGAGCATGACCTAAAACACAGAGGAACACACAGCTTGATGCAGGACATACCAAAATGACTCATAAGTGTATGAACAAATTTTAATCTATCTGGTAGTGGTAAAAGAGGTGGACCGACTGACTGGCATTTCCATGCCAAGAGCCAAAACTCTAGCATAGCCAAAAATATAAATATTTTGGTGTAAATGCTTGTATGTTAATTAATACAGTTTTTAAGTATAAACTACTTTTTTGTTGCTTTTGGAAAAACTTTATCTCAAGGTTGTTTCTAATGACTAGTCAGCCATTAAAAATCACTTAAATTTACCAAATAGGAATTAACCTGAATTCTTAAACACATACAAAATGTTAATCAATTCAATTTTCAATTTAATCCAGTACTATTCTATGCAAATCAAGTTAGAATGGAAAACTAACTAACAAACAACAGAATTACACCGAGCAAAGCCTAAAAACTCAAAATTTAACACACTAATTCGCAAGTGCACACACGCGCACGCATGCGTGCACGCATGCAAACATACAGAGACAAATACACAAACACACACGCACACGCATGCGCGCACACAACACACACACACACAGATACACATTAGCACACACACAGCTAAAGTGCACTCTCTCTGGAATAGTTGGTGCCAGCGGCATATCATTGCCTACAGGGGTGTCTGATTCACTGCCAAAATACACTGATGTTACAGAGAGAGAGAAAGCATTGAGAAAACACCCTTTGGGGAAAGTAAAAAAAAAGTTGAGGTGTGAAAGGTAGGAGGCCTGGAGAAGAGGAGGAGGAAATGAGGGAGGAAGAAAAGAGAAATGGAGACAGGCAGAGCAGAGGAGGGAAGGAAGCTGCAGGACAAATGACTGGAGAGAATAATTTGTATAGCACAACAGCTGGCAAACACAACACACACTAATGATGAAGAGTGCTCTAGAGTACCCCTCAACCTTCAGCCAGCCACTTTATTCTACCCAGGTATCGAACACACAAACATACACAGAGAGACACACACCCGGTCCACGGTGGTTCTTCTCCATCCAGATGTAACAGTTGCTCTGGGCCACACCAGTCTGGGAGTCCAGGAAGGGGAGACGCATGGGCGCTGCACACAGGCGGGCATTGTAACTGCGACAGTGTTCAATGGCCTCTTATAAAACTCCTCACCAAGACTGAGGAGGAGAAAGAGTGCAGCGGGAGAAGGGAGATTAGAAAGATGGAAGAAGTGTAGGGGTCAAAAGTGAAGGGGAAAGAGGTAATACAGTCCAACATCAGCAGGAAAATACGATGGCAAAACCACATGCGCATGCGTGTGTGTGTGTGTGTCTACTTGCAAGCTTCAAGCGGCACATACTTTTAAGTGCATGTGTGTAAGTCAAAAGTAAGTAAGTAATTTGACAGTAAATGACAGTTACTGCGTGTGTGTTTGACTGCGTATGTGTATGTGTGTGTGCGAGCCATGGAGATGCACAGTCCTATTAACCTGGGTCACAGCAGATGAGCTGGCAGCTGCACACTGTTTAAAACCCCACTCCACACACACGTGTGTGTGGTACAGTAACACATTTTCACTGTGAGGACAGTGCAGACTATACACTGTCTTTTTCTCACCTGTACAAGTGTGAGTTTGATTAACATTCAGTGTAATATTCTTCTGTAATATTCTTCTCTTTGTCTTTGTTTCCTTTCACCACCCTCTCCTCCCATCTCTCATCCTCCCTCTTACCTGTTCTTGATGACTGCACCTCCAGATTGCCTGTAGGGAGAAGAAGAAGAAGAAAAGCAATAGATATGTGGTGAGTCACTGCACACCACACCCAGCACTCATTTGGCTTCCAATTCTTTTACATCTTTCCTTCACTCTCATGCCTTCACTTTTCTCTATATTATGTCCTTCTTTCTTTTTTTTTCGCATGTTTAACTTTTACAGTTCTTTTTTGTATTTACATCGCTCTTCCCTTCTCTCTCCCTTCCCTTTGTCTCTCTCCTGTTAATCACTCCTCTCTAGTGTCTTCCTGCTGAGTGCAGACATCAAGGTCACTCTGCTATTCAGACGGTTGATACAGGACACACAGAACTACAGCTACAGCATACACACACACACACACACAAATACACACACACACACACCACACACACACACACACACACACAAACACACACACACACACACACCACACACACACACACACACACACTCTGCAGCTACAGTACAGGGCCAACAGCGCCAGAAAAACAGTACTGTGCAGTTGCTGACAATGATTTGTTGGATTTGGTTTGTGCATCCTCTTAAAGCTGTTGCTGATTAAGTGTTCGTTTAATTTTGCAGGATATATTACAGCAATGGTCAGAGTGGATGCAGATTTTCAGGTTTTTGAAAAATTTCCCATTTAACCATTATGAATTCCAGTCATTTTTATACGTAGTCCTTTGTTTAAAGAGGCTCAAAAGTTACTGGACAACATAATTATAAATGTAAGTGTTCACCACTACAAAAACCTAATGTTTTGAAAAAGAAAAATGCACTATCCTTACCAAAAGCTAATTAATTTGTTCTTGGCCCAAGGCCTAAATTTCTGCCAAATTTTACTGAAATCTGTTAAATGGTTTTTGAGGTATTTGCTAATTAACAGACATAATGCAAAACAAAGTCAGAGGAACTAAACACCTCCTGGGTGGGGTAATTATTGAAATCTGCCACAACAACACACCACAACTACATATTGAAGGTGCAAACAGAGCATATAATCATCTTTGACTAGAATAAAAGCAAAATTAGGTCTGAAATGATTTGACTTTTGATAAGACACTCAAACAAAAACAAGATTATTTATGGTTTAATGTCCTTAGAAGCTGGACTAAAGCTGGTTTTTCACATTAAATAAAGTGGGGGTGCTTTGTGAAAATGTCAAGTGGAATCAACTATCCTGGTTGGAAGTAAGGACACAGATTTAGCAGATGCTGGTGAGGTCTGACAGCTTGTTCATGGCATCTTCAAAACCTTCTAAACCAGTTCTGCGACCTCGCTGGCCATTACTGGACGTGTGACATTAAAAGGATGTGATCAGGGCATCAATATGTGGAGCATGCTGTAGTCATGTCCATTAATGTGTCTCTGGGAATGAGGTGCTTGCCTTCTGCTGAAGAGAATATGTTTCTTTTACAGCTCAGAGCCTGCAATTGGCTGTGCATATGAACATTAAGGTATTTTATTGCTGCATCAGAGGTGCATCATCAGAACTTTTCTCACCTCGTTTCAACTTTGCTTTAGTGCTGTGCCAGTGATCCTCCCTGTAGTTTACAATAAATGAATGAAGAATGGAGCAGGATATAGGCCTGTCCAAAAAAATAGCAGGTTAGACCCACAGAGCAAGCCAGACACTGTTCATCCATTATAAAATGCTGAAGATAAAAACAACACCTAAATGCTTCAATTTTAAATCAGGTTTGTACCATTTGTGCAGAACTGTGGCTAAACTATAGAGGTAGCCATTCCCTTGGACAAGAAATACACCTATTGTTTGCATATAAATAGTCATGAAGTGGGAAAAATAAACCCTCACACACACTCGAGAAGAGCTGAAACAGTTGCATACACTCAAAGAACACAGGTACACAGAGCCTTACATAAAAGCCTTTTGAAAAATATTGGCTAAGAAAAAAAGACTTAGACTTCAAGGGCTGCACTGGTGACCAAACTGAAAATGCCAGAGAGAGAG
>JADGDC010000061.1:0-17718 GCA_016859345.1 Istiophorus platypterus
AAAAGATTTTTGGAATCCACTTGATGCAATTGTGATATAATTAAGATTATTGTTTGGATGAACCGATTTCATTACCCTACTTACTAAAACAATTAATTGCTTGATGAATAAAATTATATACCAGATGAGCCCATATTATAATTACCGAATTCTGATCCTTTATAAAATAGTTAATTAGCTCAAACCTCAACCAGACACAAAAAGTAAACTTCTCTTTTACATGGTAGCATCAGTAACAATCTGTCTACATAATATCCGATAGTCAAAGCGGCCAAAATGTCAATTTCTCCTTGTTAAGTACTTTTTGCTTAGTACTTCAACTACATTTTCCTGATTTTACGTGAGTAAAGTGTCTAAGTTGCATTTTAAGTGCGGGACTTTTCATTCAAATTAAGTATTTAGAAAATAAGAAACAAGTAGCGCATGAGTTCAAAGCTAGCACGTAACATTTATAGTATTAATTAAAACAATTGATGATCATAAACCGATAGATTGTATGCGTTGATCCAAGACGTGATTAGGTGAGTATTTCCCACATGGTCCCCAAATCATGAATTGACTTTATTGAGACCTTTACAGGTCAAGATTGGAATAAAAGTTTTCATTTAAATTACTTAAGTAAAAGTACATCAATATAGAAACTAAATATTGTATTTTTTAATTGGCCTTTCTTTTATCATCATCATTGCGAGGGCCAGATGCTCTGGCTGATGCAGCGATGAAGTCAACCAGGAGAGCGTTGAGGAGAGTCTGCATAGATCTGAGCATCCAGAAACCGCTGCCTCTGGTCACTGATATGAAGATGAAGGTGTGTTTGCAGCTTCAGTTTCCTCCAGTTCCATGTCGCCTCCACCATGGTCTCCTTTGTATTATTTGTGGACCAGGGTTTTCTCAGAGACACAACTTGAGGAAACTTGATACTTCATTGTTCTAGACCAGAGCGATTAAGTGTTTTAAGAAAATCATGAAAAACTACTTCCGATCACTGTACTAATTGGGACTCCTTTGCCAGCTCAGCACACCTTGATAACTAAAAAGCGGGATATCGGTTTAAACTGTGTAACTGAAGATCTGCCTCTTCTTTGAGTCGGTTTAAGAAAAAAACTTAAAAATGCAAATAACTTGGACTATCAGTTTATTGTTGCTTTGAGATGCATGCTTGTGCGTTTGTCTTTTCATCTGTTCTCTACCAGGTGGCGTGATCTGGCCTGATTGAGGAGGACCAGTAAAGGGACCATGAGATATGACTCCTTCTCTTCTCCTTCCAGACCTTGACAGCAGCTGTATTTTGCATGTGATGAATGTCAGGTTTATAATTTGTCTTAGTTCAGGTTGGGAAAGGTAAGGGATCTCACACTTCAGATCCTTCTCCTTCTTCTTGTTCACTTTGGCCAGCCTTAGCAACTTGTTGTTAGTTTATTCCTCTGATTTGTTGATAAGCTTGAATATTCTTTTTGCAACTTCGGCTCCTTTAATCATTTTGTGAATGAGCCATTTTAAAATTGAAGTAACACTATAGATACAAAAAAGGTTTATAGAAGACTACCAGTGTTCTCCTTTTTCTCTTTTCTATATCTCTTGCCCCCCCTTTTTAATCTTTTGTTTTGATGTTTTTTGTTTTTCCATGCAAAGTTTTTGGGAGAAACTGCGGCCTCTAATGGAATATAATCAAGAAAGAACCATGTGAAAAGAGCCAAATTATGATTCTGTGTATGAAATTGTCATTTCCTAAGTTTGCAGTGAAATCTGACAATAAAGGATGTTGTGCTTCGGAGCCCTAATACAGGACTTGTTTATTGGAAATTATTTGTGATTATTAAAATAATCATTAATAATTGTATAGATTTGGATGGATTGGCTTAATCAGGATTACTAATCTGGGGCACCACGGAAAACCGGACTAATAGCTGAAATTCAGATGCAACCTCATAAGGCACCATCCGTTTGTGCAGTGCAGGAACAATGAATTGGCTATTAGCTACAATTACTGATTATCAAGGATAATCTCGAGTAATTATTAAAATTAACAGAATCGATCAATTTAAACCATCAAGAGCGGGGCACCACGGGACAAACCGGACCAATAACCAACTGTTGGATTCAGTCTCAAGAAAGGTGTTCACTCAGAATTGCCAATAATTTGGAACTATTGTTAATTCTATAGTGAATAAGAAGGTAAAAGAGGTCGGCACTGACCTTGTCAACCAACTTGTTATCACAGTACGTGAACAGAAACACAAATAAACTTCTCTTTTAGCAATAACAGAATTTATTATCATCAGCAATATCACCTTCAATTATCATCACTTTCAAATAAAAATCTTATTATTTACTACTAGCTACCGATCGTGAAATTGTGTAAGTATTGAGGTAGGTATGTGTGAGTATGTGTGAGTATCTGTATGGTGGTGTGTGTATAAGTGTGAGTGTGTGTGAGGCGCGTGAAGGGTCTATGTGTGTGCGGCGCCGAAGGCGGACTGGTGGCGGGCGTGTCTAGTTACAGTCCGTCCGCGAGGTCGGCGGAGAGTCTGTGGAATGTAGTGGCGTTACACCGTTACCACCAGACTGGACAAAGAAACTAGGTGGGGCAGGTTGAACCCTCCAGCGGCGTTCGAATCGGAGCGTGTCGTTAGTGGAAGCAGAAACAGACAAGTTCAACCAAAGCGCTCTGGCGATCGTGGTTTAGAGACAGTATTTCCTGTATCACACAGACTTTACTCGACTCAGTTGATGAGTGTCGCGAGTCTGGGCCTTTAACTGACACAGAAAGTACTGGTCTCGATCGTGATACAGGCGGGACAGAAGTTATCCGCTGCAGGCGGATAACATAATTCATTCAATGATGTTCACATATGAATTAAATAACACACAACCCATGTAATCATAAACATTAAACAGCTTATTACACTTTAGTTACTAACGTCTGCCCAGAGCTATAAGCCTCTTACTTTTAGCGAGTCCAGCGGTGCGGCGAAGCTCGTCCTCGGCGTCCGTTTGCAGGAGAAAGAGTCGTTGGTTAGCGGCTCTCGGCTAACTTATTTTCTCGGCGAGATGGTTAGTCTCCGGCGAGGTGCTTGATTCGGCTCACGGCGAAATTCTTCGTCGACTCAGAAAGCGAATCTGTGTCCTTCGTCTTCTTACGTGAAGCAGGTAGAGACACGTTAGCTACCAGTTTCACCTCCTTGGGCGTCCGGGGCGAAGGCGGTCTGCGACTCTGGTACGAGTTGAGCAGTGTGGCGCGACACACAGCGAGCGGCTGGAACAGCGAAATTCCGCTGACTCACGGTTAGTTAGTTAACTCACTCGAAACTTTGACTACAACTAGTGTTAGCCCACGAGGGCGAGGTCTAGATCTGGAGTGCGGTTGTTGATGCCACTTCTATTGGCGAGGAGTTCTCTGATCTTGGTGAGGTCAACGCAGAAGGGTGCGGTTATCGGTGCCACTTCTATTAGCGAGAGTTCTCTGGTCTTGGCGAGGTCCAACGCAGAAGATGCGGTTATCGGTGCCACTTCTATTAGCGAGAGTTCTCTGGTCTTGGCGAGGTCCAGCATGAAAGGTGCGATTATCGGTGCCACTTCTATTAGCGAGGAGTTCTCTGGTCTTGGCGAGGTCCAGAAGGTGCGGTTATCGGTGCCACTTCTATTAGCGAGAGTTCTCTGGTCTTGGCGAGGTCAACATAGAAGGGCGAGTTTCAGGAGTTTCTGTGTTAATATAACTTTAGGTGGCGTCACGAATTGGTGGTGATTCTGGTTTAGCCCAATGGGATCCGTGGAATTTTATGGTCCGCTGTTGGGAGGGCACCGCGCCCGTTGGGGTCGTCCATTTGGTCAGGTATCCAACTGGGACCTCGTGGTGGGGGATGCTCTGCTGAGTTCTTTGTCTCCTTGGTTATTTACGTGGCCTTAGCTGGATCCCAGGTTTGGGTGTGCCTGTAGGCCTTCTTTGTCTTACAGTCCGTTAGTGAGGCACAACATCCCCCCTTTGATCTGAAGGCTGGGATGCTGGTGTGACCTTTGGATCAAATTAGGGCCGAACAGTTCTGTAACTTGTGTGTAACCTGGGTTTCAAAGTCCATGTGTTCCTGTGGTTAACAGGAGGTGACAGTTCATACAGTTCTTAAGAGTGCAGAGGGCTTTAGCATCTGGGCAGTTCTGAGGCTAACTCTGGGCAGAGTTCTCATAACATTAGCTAAAGTCTAGTGTCAAGACATGATACAATCAAGGTTGTCACATTCTTTGCCGTTTGATATTATTGCTGTGGTTCCCTAGTGGAGTGAACACATAAACATAAACACATGAAAATAATACCAAGAACAAAAGGGCGGGAAGGAGAAAGGGAAGGAAGAAAGATTGTTAGGTGGCTTACTCCGGGAGAGGATTGTAGTGAGCTTTTAGTGTGGGCAAAGACTGGTGTCCAAATCGTTGTGGGGCGAGGCGGATGGCATCAGTCTGGTCTGCAGAATCTGTATTAATGGGTGCATTCGTATGCAATAATCACCGTGATGACCCAACCACTAAGGAGGAGCCCAAAGACAGCAAACTAATAGGGTGTTCCTGGTAGGATGACATTCTGTTTGGGTGACTAGTAAACAGGGGTGAGTCCAGCTGGTTTGAGGCTGAACTTCACCAGTTTAGTCCCTTCAGCCAGAAGCTGCTGTTGAAGGGTGTCACCTATGGTCAGGTTGTGACCCTGGAATCGTCCATGATCTCAATCTCCGCGTCGTGTCTATCGGGGTTGAGATGATGGAGGACTATGTCCTCAATATGTATGGTGGCTCCTTGAGGAACCGTTATGAATACTGTTTGGTTAGGCAGGCTTGGCTTAGTGGCTGTGTCATGGCGTTCGTAAGAGATCAAGACTTGAGGGCAGTTGTGCTCACGAGCCACTGGTTACCTGCCCGTTCCACCCTTGTCCCTGTCTGTTAGTCTCTGATGGACATGCTGGCCTGACATTTTTGTTCAGGGCTTGGTTCTTAAACCGCAGAGGTAGTTAGTAACATCTCTGATAAAGGATTGCTGGGGCAAATCCAGTGGATGTCTTTAGTTTTGGTACACATGTTTAGGTTGGGAATGAGGTACAGTGAAGGATGATCATCGTGATGCATAAGTGAGGTGGCGTCTTGATATGCGTGTGTGTTCCCCTTCCAGAACCAACGTTCAGTACTGACTTTAGCAGTATATGTTTTGTCTCTCTATAATGGGTAGATTGAGAATGAAACCTATTCCTAAGTTTTAGGGTCTACAGAGATTGGAATTGCACTGCCAAGACTGTAGGCCAAGTGGACTCTTGAGGTTGCACAACTGTGGTAGTGGCAGATCTCAAAGCTTGTTCCACCAGATCAGGAGACCAGATAAGCTGGAATCCTTCCACTGCTCAAACTGTTGACTGAAGAGCTTATTTCTCTAGTCAGGTCCTGCATTAAGTCCCTAACAATCCGCTTTATACGTTATGTCCTCTCACTACTCTGACAGGGTCTCTAAGGCATGCAAAGTATTATTGAGAATGGTCAGTGGAGATTCACGGTGACTATAGTACCCTGGAGGGTTTGCCTATTCCTGTAACTGTTCCTGTTGGAGGAAGAGTTTCTGTTGGATTTCTGGCAATTCTTCCTCAAGTTCGCCCAAGTGTCTTTGTAGTGCCCCAAAGCTGATAGAATTGGCAGCTGAGAGGCCAATTGAAAAAGGATCCTGGCTGAGGCATGCGAGCAACCACCCAGGAATCGTTTAGGTCGTCTTTTGCCACTGAGGTCTTCCTCCGTGACCAAAAATTTCTCTAATTGTTCAAGGGTGTGGGTGATGGTTTGCTCGGCTTGTTTGACGGTGTCGTGCGTCTGGGTTCCGCTTAGTCTCCCTTCGGTTAATTTTGGGGAGTAGCCGGATGTGTTTCGATACACAACCCAAGGATCCAGGCATACGTAGATTTTCTGTGTATAGAGGTCACAGTGGGTGATTAAGAGTCGGCGTTTCTTGGAGGCGATACGATTCGGTGGGCAGGTTTGACCCACATCAAGGGCATGGTGGCCGGGTAGGGTGAGAGGACGCCAAAAACCCAAGGAAGCTTCATCTGTAATGGAACCAGAATTTGATTACTATTACTGAAGGGGGAAGGGGAGGTTAGAAGTAATGCATGCCGGTGCTTGTGGCTTATGGCATGCAGTTATTCCCCCCTTGACTACTGTGTCACATCTCCATCCCTCTGGGGAGGAGTTGACCGTGCTCCTTCAGAGGGTGAGAGTGGTCTGAAAGGCTTGATTTGGTTTGCATGAACCCATTTGTATGTTGGCGCTTGACGGGGCTTCGAGACTCGAATTCGGTAGGCTACTGGTGAAAGTTTTCCCGTGATTTGAAGGACCATAGCGTGGTAGGAACTTCCTTGAGGTCCCTGCTCGTGTGGCAATTGGAACAGGAAGACCTTGTCGCCTATTTGGTACTTTCGCGATGACACGCTTTCCTGTCATAATAGGCCTTGGACCCCTTCACACTTGCTTCCAAGTTTTCTTGTGCCTGTGACGTGGTCTGCAGGTGGTTGCCAGGTCTGTCACGTGCTGGTGCGCGGTGTAGCGGTTGCCATATTAACATCTTCTGGGTGGTACAGGAGATGCAGTGGAAGAGTCATCTCTCTTCCAGTCATCATCTCAAAGGCGTGACCCTGTGGTGCAGTCTTGGGTGGACGGATGGCCATCAGTACCAGAGGAGTTTCACATCCCAGTCTTTGCCACCGTTGTTCACATACTTCTTAAGCATGTTGACAATAGTGCGGTTTGCCCGCTCAACTTGACCAGATGACTGGGGATGATGTGGAATGTGGAACTTGACTTCACTCCCAAGATCCCAAACATTGTAGTCATCACGCTTGGCGTGAAATGGGTACCTCGATCGAGTCGGCGGAGGGGTAGTCCCCAGCGACTGAACCGTGGTTCAGCAATAAGACTCTTGATCGTTGTGGCGTGTCGTTTGGGTGCTGGAAGACATTCAACCCATTTAAGTGAATCGCGGGTGACCGTGAGGAGATATTTGTTTCCCGAGGCGATTTGGGGCGGGTCCAATCCAGTCAATCTGGAGGTGTGACCATGGGAATGTGATCCCTCTATTTTGGAGGCGGGGCTCGATTTAATGGCTGGGATGGCTGAAATTGGCAGCAGATGAGGCAACTTTCGTATGCCTGGGTGTCGCGTCATTGTGACCAATAAGCAACTTGATGGAGGGTTTGGAGTGTGGCTTTATAGCCCGGTGACGCCAACAGGAGAATCGTGGGCATGTGCTAATATGACCCCCTATGGTCAGTCGGGGCGACCCAGCGGGCTGGTCCTTGGCCCTTATGCCGTGGACCAGCAGCCCTTTCTCCAACCTGAGGTTTGGCAGTTCCTTATGCAAGGCCTGAAAGTCATGGGACCCGCAGAAGAGCTGGTGGTGTCCATGAGTTGGGGATTTGCAACAAGTTGTCGGATGGCTTGAATGTCTGAGTCGTTCCTGCATGGTCACGAGATCTCGTCCCCAGGTTCTGGCCTAAGCATAGGGTCTGTGCGTGGTCTTGAGGTCTTCTCGTCTTCCTCGCGCTTGCTGCGGGTGACAGCGTTCACGAGGGCGTTGGTTGTGAGAGCCATTCTTCCTTGAACTCCCACGGTGTACCCTGTTCGCGCCCAGCTTAGCTAAGCGGTCAACCGTCGTTGCCATCTTTGTCTGGACCTGAGATTGGTGAGTGTCCTTTGACCTTCTTCCAGTACACTGTCATCCCTCGGTCCCTCACGAGCGATGCCCAGGCAAGGAAGAGTTGAGTTCTTAACTTCCTTATTCTAGCATTCCTCATGCCGTTTCCTTCCACACCGAGGTGACAAATGAAACTGTGGCGGCGTGGTTGGAGTCTGAGCAGATCACCAGCTGTTCCATAGCCATTTTGGTAGCTTGTTGGAGGCATAATGACTGCAGCGATTTCTGCATATTGACTCGTTCTGGCACCCAGTTGGAAGCTGTTTGGTTCTCCAGCCGTGTGGTTGACCCAAGCGAGGCCGACTCCTGCTCGGTTTGGCGTTCATGTTGGTAGGAGCAACCGTCCACGTAGACTTCTGGCAGGCCTAAGCAGGCATTGCGTCATAGTAGTGGTGGTTGGAAGGTGGTGATGGAGTGGCGATGAATGTAGGTTCGGGTTTGCTTGCTCCTCACAGTCATAATGTTTACAGTCGGCCAGGCCTGGCTTAAAGCCATTCGGTGGTTCTGGGCGTACTTCACCTCGGCGTCGTAGCCTTGCAATGCCATCATCCACGAGCGTCGACTGTTCGATACCCGTCCGTCCCTCAGGCTGACTGTTGAGAATGCAACAGGTTGATGGCAAGTCTCAATAATCACCTTTTGTCCTCCGATGTAACTGCGAAAATGTTCCACAGCCCATACGGTGGCCAGCAGGGCCTTTTAGCAATCGAGAACTTGATCTCCAACGCTGCTGAAATTAAACTGCGTGGCGGCGACCCGTTTGTCTGTATCATATTTCTGTGCCAGAAGCGGCGCTGAGGCAGTAAGGAAAGCTAGCCTCTAGAAGAAATTCTTTGTCCTTGTCAGGGTAGGCAAGGCAGGATGCGAACAAAGTTTTCTTTCATCCATTGGAAAGACTGCTCTTGAGGTTCTTTCCACTCAAGCAGTTTGTCCTTCGGAGTAGTTCAGTGAGGGTCGGGCTATTTCTGCATAATCCTCCACGGGTGTCGGGAGTAGTTGCAGACCCTAGGAAGCTTCTGAGTTCCGACACGTTTGTCGGAGCTGCAATGTCGCGGATGGCTTGGAGCCTTCGGATTGTGGCTTCGATGCCATCGGCGCCCACTGTAAGGCCCACATATTCTACTTTAGTGCGGCACCACTGGCCCTTGGCAAGTGCCAATTTAGCTCCAGCGGCCGCAGGTTGGTGAGAACATGTCGGATCTCGGTCAGGTGCTCCTCAAAGGTTCCGCTCCTCATGAGGATGTCGTCACGTAGATGAGGTTGCGCGGCGGCGCGTCACTCATGGCTTTGTGGAGGAAGATGTTGAATTCGCTGGAGTTTGAATACCCGAGCAGACAGCGGTTCCATGTATATTAGCGATCTCCGAAGGAAAGCCAGCTTATACTGGTCAGCAGGGTCAACTTTCATAGTCCGAAGCCATTGGCCACATCCACAGTGGAGAAAAGCGGGCCCTTTACCTTGGCTGGTTCTTGATCCAAGTGGATCATGGGCCATCGGAGAGTGGAACCTGTTTGTTCAATGGTCGGTGGTCGATGGTGAGTCGCCATTTGCGGTTGGTTTCAGCACCGGCCAGATTGGGGAGTTATGCGTTGAGTTACATTCCCTGATGATTCGTTTTCCAGCAGTTTGTCGAGGATCCCTGGATTGACTCATAAGCAATAGGAATTTTGTACTGTCGTCTGAGCGTTGGAGATGCGTTAGAATTCGGTTGGGATGCGGACCGTATGAAGGTCAGTTACTCCACAGTCATGAGGGTCTTTTGAGAAAATGTGCTGGAACTCTCGGAACAAGCTCCGAAGTGCATTTCTCTGGTCGTCTGTCGTCAGTGCATCTGCCTTCTTGAGCTGCTGATCGATCTCAGAATCGAGTGGATCCAGGTTCCTCCCGAGGAGGCGGGTTCGGGGTCACTCGGAGGGTCTCCTGGTTGTGTCACCAGGAGTATACCACCAGGTCGCCTTGGTGCCCAGAGTGGCGCTGCATATTGCCTCACTCTGCAATGCCTCATGGCCGGGTGATGGCGATCATGTGGGTCGAGGATGTGAAGACCGGTTCCTCTGGGTTATCATCTTTGGTCAGCGATGGAGGCAGTGCTCCAATGACTGGTATGGTCAACTTCGAAGTCATGGAAGGAGCTGTCAACCAGCATTCCCAGCGGCTGTCTTGCCATCACTTGGATCGGGGCATTTGTTGGGTTCTGAACCAGCAGGTATGCTGAGCGGTGGTTCAGTTCAAGCAGGGTGTGCCACAGACTGACAGGTTGAGTTTCCTGAAACAGTTTAAAGGCTGGAAGAGCGGCTTGCGAGCCGTGGCTCTTCTGCCCTCTAAGAATCACCAGGCGAATGGGGGCGCCTGCCGTTCGTGCAGGGATAGTCATGTCGACCTCGCTGGCAACCTGACATGCTTGGGGTATGGTCTGTCCTGATGTCAGATGCTCTGCTTGAGGAAGGTGGGTGCTTCAGTCGGCTTGGGACCACAAGACTTGGTTGACTGTGTCAGCTTGGCACCCAGTCTGGCGAGGAGGTGACTAGCGAGGAATGGGGTTTGAAGCTGAGGCACTCGCTCACCAGGTGCACAACCTCTTTTCTCCCAATCATGCGGATAGAGGCGCACCTCAATTGCTTTGTCTGGTGGCTGCGATGCCTTTGCAGGAGCAGGCAGTGACCGCCGTCTTGAAGAGGCGGGGACCGGCACCGGACTGCGTCCTTATACAGGTCCTGGCTGATGGCAGTTTTCTCTGACCACAGTGCCAGGAGTACATCTGGGGCTAAGGTGTCGTTCAGGTGCACGCCTCCGATGACTCGGGGACTGTACAGTCGTCATCTGTGTTCTTCAGTGAACAGAGGAGCGATTCATGACAGTGCAGGGGTTCATGACTGCCGCCGGTGGCGTGGGGGGTCTGCAGCTGGTGTGGAGGTCAGGGCCAGTCTCGGGCACAGGAGGGGCATGGGCATTGGTAGGGATTTCTTGTATCCTTGGATGGCATCTACTCGCTCCCTGGGGTCAGCAGATCTGTCTCCACATTTAGTGGCTTAGGAGCATCAACCTGAGCCCAGATGTGTCCATGGTGGCAGTCGATGGCGGAGCCAGTCGGTCCAGTAGGTCTTGGCGATGAGGTGGCTCTGTGTCAAGGGTGCAGATGTGTAGCGGGTGAGCAGGGTCATCTCTTGGAATGTGAGGTCCACCCAAGCCCGTCTGGTTATGGGTGATCGGTCCTGCGTGTAGCTTGTGATGCTCATATCGCGGGGCTCGATCTCGGTGGTTTGCCCAAGTTGTGCATTGCTTTAGCAATCTTGGTGAATTTATGTGCATGTTTATCAGGCTGATCTCTGACCCAGAGTCCAATAGCGAGGTGCTGGTGCAACCCCTATTACGACCTTGGTGTAGATCCTTGGGCGTTGCCCTTCCGCACCAAGTCGCCCAGGAAAGACAGAAAGGGGCGTGGAGTGGTATGTGTCATCGCGTCTGGTTCTTCTGGCCGCCCCCCACCCTCTGAAGTAGACTTTGGCCGGAGTGCGGGGTCTGGCCTAGTCATGTTGAGGATTTCGGTGTCGGGTTCCTTTGGGAATCCGGGGGACCTGATGAATGGCGTAGCACGTCGAGCTGCTTCACCACTTGGTGGTGAACTTCGGATTAATTCCTCCATATCCGGTTGCTGGTCCTTCCCTCTGGGGGACCGGGTGTCCCCACGCCCCTCTCTTGGTACCCTTGTCTGGGGTTCGATCGAACCGATCTTTTCCTTTTTTGCGGAAAGTTTCCATGTTGTTGTGGCCTTATCGGTTCCTGCCTGGGAATATAATCATCATCCCTCTGGTTCCGTCGTACGTTTTGAGGGGGAGGTGATTGGTGTCTCTGGGGTCTTGTCCGGCCCTCCGTTTTGGCACGAGGCAGCTCCTTGCCTTCCAGCGTCAAGCTGTCGTTCTCTGAGGTCTGGATTCCCAGGACCCTGGTGTCGCCTTCGCGTCCACCAGTCTTGGGCCGGCGCGTCTCCCAGGCCAACTGTGCAAATTTCCTAACCTCCTTCATGCTGAGGTCATGCGACCTACAATGCATCGTGACCGTAGCGTATGCTTTACGTGGAGGTTGTGGAGAACAAGGACTTAAAAGCCGGTCATCCTCCAAACCTGGAGTCCTGCATCCACGAAGTATGTGGTTCTCAACCGTTGGTAGTAGATCTTGAGGGACTCGTTTTCTTCTGCAAGATATTCAAAGCACTGAGGGTGGCGGAGGTCTCATCGGTGTACATTGAATATTCTTCCGGAGGAGCTTTCCGCAGTGCGGATAGTGGTACCGGGTGTCCGTTGGTAATGTCTCCATGAGCATGGGCGCTCCTTGCCGTGGTCTTCCATATTAATTTATGCTTCTCCGTGAAGTAGCATTGGGTAAGTCGGACAGACAGTGGTTGACCTCACGAAGGTAGTCGTCGACATTAAGCGTTTTGGCTGTCGGGTCGGCGCTCTATGTCCTTTGCCAGGGACTCAATCTGTCGGGTTCGCAGGCCTCGACTTTGGTATAACTGCTCGGTGTCAGAGTCCGAGCTCTCCAAATCGTTCAGGTCAAGGTAGCGATGAGGCGTTGTTCCTCCTTGGTGGTGGCGAAGGACTGCGCCCGGACCGCTGTAGTGTGCCTCTCGTGCTATATCTGGCTCACGGTTTGGTGGCCGTCTGAAGTCATCCTGCCATCATGGGCATGGGGATGGTCACCCTCTTTCTGTTTGAACGGGTGTAGCTGGGGGTAAAAGGGCGCTCGGCCTCCCGACTCAGGACGTTGGCGTCCCAAGGGCGACCTGATGGGGGCGCTTGGTAGTCATCGATGACGACTAAGTTAGAGGTTCCCCCATTAGGAGTGGTCCGACTCCTGGTTCCCCCCTCTTTTCGCGCTGTGTTAGACAGCTTCAGGGTTTCCATCTTCCGAGACAGGAACCTCTCGCTTGAGGATGAAGCTCGATTCTCCTGGTCCTGTAAGTCTTCTGAATGGGGTGTCGGCGGTTGTCTCGCCTGTGGGATGAACTCTTCTAGCTCAGGGGCGTCGTCCTGTACTTCCTGGGCTAGATCGCCGCTACTTCCTGACGGACCAGTTCTCTTTGGGCCTGAATCTTGCTCCTTGGTGGCCGGTGCGGACCTCTCTTTGCAGGAGCTTAAGACTTCCCTGCGCTTGGTCGCTCAGCCTGGGTGGTTTGCACCTCTTGCCACAGGCTGGCAATCGATTTCTGCAACTGAGTGACCTGGTTTTGGTACTCGGTTATCTGCAGGTGAGTGTGGCGCTGGTATAACAGGAACAGCTCGCCTATCACATCCTGGATGATGCGTTTGGGTTTTCCGGCTGGGTTGTTAACATAATCAGCTATTTCCTGTAGCGCAACATGACAGCCGTTTGACTGTAATTATTGAGCCTCTCTTGTTCTCCTGGGGAGGCGAAGGAGGCCATGACCACATCTCTCAGGATTGGTCCCAGTAACTTCTCAGGAGCTTCAGCTCCATCCATCTGGGGTTTTGAGGATTCATTTTCTTAATGACTATGCCCTGCCCAGTGGGTTTACAAATTCTTATTTGAAAATGTTGTGTTGCTGGCACAGGTGAATGTTTACACCTGCGACACAAGCTGCAGTTCTATCTGCAATTTAGAACTGTCTTTTCACCTCACTAACTGCTACCACAAGGCCTATTTACTTGGCAGGTAGTGAATAGAGAAGTGCGAATTCTTAAAGAAATTGAATTTCAAAAGAAAAAAAAAAATTTTTAAAAAAAAATTAAAATTAATAATTGAAATTATTAATTTGTGTTAATCTGTCTGATACTGTGATAACTCTGGTATCTTCAAGGCCTCTGGGCACCATTTGTTGTGCTTGGAGCCTAATACAGGACTTAGTTATTGGCAATAATTAGTGATTATTAAAATAATCATTAATAATTGTAAAGATTTGGATGGATTGGCTTAATCAGGATTACTAATACGGGGCACCACCGGAAAACCGGACTAATAGCTGAAATTCAGATGCAACCTCACAAGGCACCATCCGTTGTGCAGTGCAGGAGCAATGAATTGGCTATTAGCTACAATTACTGATTATCAAGGATAATCTCGAGTAATTATTAAAATTAACAGAATCCGATCAATTTAAACCATCAAGAGCAGGGCACCACGGGACAAACCGGACCAATAACCAACTGTTGGATTCAGTCTCAAGAAAGGGTGTTCACTCAGAATTGCCAATAATTTGGAACTATTGTTAATTCTATAGTGAATAAGAAGGTAAAGAGGTAGGCACTGACCTTGTCAACCAACTTGTTATCACATGCGTGAACAGAAACACAAATAAACTTCTCTTTTAGCAATAACAGAATTTATTATCATCAGCAATATCACCTTCAATTATCATCACTTTCAAATAATAAATCTTATTATTTACTACTAGCTACCGATCATTGAAATTGTGTAAGTATTGAGGTAGGTATGTGTGAGTATGTGTGAGTATCTGTATGGTGGTGTGTGTATAAGTGTGAGTGTGTGTGAGAGGCGTGAAGGGGGTCTATGTGTGTGCGCCGAAGGCGGACTGGTGGCGGGCGTGTCTGGTTACAGTCACGTCCGCGAGGTCGGCGGAGAGTCTGTGGAATGTAGTGACGTTACACGTTACCACCAGACTGGACAAAAAAAACTAGGTGGGGCAGGTTCGAACCCTCCAGCGAAGCGTTCGAATCGGGCGTGTCGCGTTAGTGGAAGCAGAAACAGACAAGTTCAGCCAAAGGCGCTCTGGCGATCGTGGTTTAGAGACAGTATTTCCTGTATCACACAGACTTTACTCGACTCAGTTGATGAGTGTCGCGAGTCTGGGCCTTTAACTGACACAGAAAGTACTGGTCTCGATCGTGATACAGAAGCGGGACAGAAGTTATCGCTGCAGGCGGATAACATAATTCATTCAATGATGTTCACATATGAATTAAATAACACACAACCCATGTAATCATAAACATTCGACAGCTTATTACACTTTAGTTACTAACGTCTGCCCAGAGCTATAAGCCTCTTACTTTTTAGCGAGTCCAGCGGTGCGGCGAGCTCGTCCTCGGCGTCCGTTTGCAGGAGAAAAGTCGTTGGTTAGCGGCTCGCGGCTAACTTATTTTCTCGGCGAGATGGTTAGTCTCCGGCGAGGTGCTTGATTCGGCTCACGGCGAAATTCTTTCGTCGACTCAGAAGAAGCAGGATCTGTGTCCTTCGTCTTCTTCGTGAAGCAGGTAGGACACGTTAGCTACCAGGTTTCACCTCCTTGGGCGTCGGGGCGAAGGCGGTCTGCGACTCTGATGCGAGTTGAGCGGTGTCGGCGCGACACACAGCGAAGCGAGGCGGCTGGAACAGCGAAATTCCGCTGACTCACGGTTAGTTAGTTAACTCAAAACTTTGACTACAACTAGTGTTACGCCGAGGGGCGAGTCTAGATCTGGGTGCGGTTGTTGATGCCACTTCTATTGGCGAGGAGTTCTCTGATCTTGGTGAGGGTCAGCATGAAGGATGCGGTTATCGGTGCCACTTCTATTAGCGAGGAGTTCTCTGGTCTTGGCGAGGTCCAGCAGAAGGTGCGGTTATCGGTGCCACTTCTATTAGCGAGGAGTTCTCTGGTCTTGGCGAGGTCCAACGCATGAAGATGCGGTTATCGGTGCCACTTCTATTAGCGAGAGTTCTCTGGTCTTGGCGGTCAGCATGAAGAGATGCGGTTATCGGTGCCACTTCTATTAGCGAGTTCTCTGTGGTCTTGGCGAGGTCAGAAGGTGCGATTATCGGTGCCACTTCTATTAGCGAGAGTTCTCTGGTCTTGGCGAGGTCCAGCATGAAGGGCGAGTTTCAGGAGTTTCTGTGTTAATATAACTTTAGGTGGCGTCACGAATTGGTGGTGATTCTGTGGTTAGCCAATGGGATCGTGGAATTTTATGGTCCCGCTGTTGGGAGGGCACCGGCGCCCGTTGGGGGTCGTCCATTTGGTCAGGTATCAACTGGGACCTCGTGGTGGGAGATGCTCTGCTGAGTTCTTTGTCTCCTTGGTTATTTACCGTGGCCTTAGCTGGATCCCAGGTTTGGGTGTGCCTGTAGGCCTTCTTTGTCTTACAGTCCGTTAGTGAGGCACAACAAGGTACATGTTTTTTCTCCTACAAACAGAGGGACATAGAGTCTGATTTATTTCATTTTATAACGTGAAGCAAAAAGAAATCACCGTTAAGACCATGGTTAAGGTTTTGACAGCCCTTTCCATTTTTTAGACAATACATCGTCATGTGTGAGGACACAGAGCTTTGTTGTCTTTAGACTTTTCTCAAAGGACTTTTCTTGAACTAATTCTTGAGATTTTTCTTTTATGCTCTTGTTCTTTTCAATCCTTGATATAAAGCTGAAATTATTCTCCTGTAACTTTCGTCTATGCTTTTAGTATGATGTGGATGAAACCGTGGCTTCACGGAGGAACCTACCTTGACATCTTTGCTGTAATATCCCCTCGGAGAAAGTATCTGAAGAATTCATGTGTCACAAATAATGTTTTCATCTTAGAGTCTGGAAACTCTTGCAACCTTAAGCTGCTTCTCTTTCTCACCCCATTGCTAAATCCTATTTTTGACCGGTTTGAAGATGCTACATATTTTGTATCTTTCCAAATCTTACATCGTTTTAATATTTTAAATCCCAAATCTAACATACACTAGTATTCAATCCATTTTTGGTTTGTAGTCTAGATCTTTACCTCCAAAAAAATCTTCAGTTGTGTATCAATGACTTAAATCTTCAGTGTCTTTCACTTTGCTCTAAATTGTGGATGGAACCAACACTGGACAGGTCTTAACTGAAGCAGTGTATCAATACTCCTGCATTTCCCTAGGATCCGTACCAGAGACCCACACACACGTACCCACACTAGAGAGCTTCACGTCTGACTCTAGGTCTCTTACCAACTTAAATAGACCCAGACTTCATTCTGTCCCCAAAGTATGAATTGACTTTGAGGACCTCTACAGGTCAAGATTGGAATAACAGCTTTTAAACTTCATAAGGTGCATTAATATAGAAATACAAACCATAAACAAAGTGCAATCTGATCATTTATATATATATATATTTGTTGTTTATTTATCATCATCATCATCATCATCATCATCATTAGAGGCCAGATGCTCTGGCTGATGCAGCACTGAAGTCCCAGCAGGAGAGCGTTGAGGAGAAGTCACCATGAATCTGAGCATCGAGCCAGCTGCACCTGGTCGCTGATGAAGATGAGGGTGTGTTTTAACTAGAAGCTGCTTTTGAAGATGTAGTTTCCCAAGCTTCTAACAGATAGTTGGCATACTAAAAAAAGACAAAATTCCCAGTTTTTCCTCATTTGTTCTACACAGGAATATCTCTGCATTTTGTTGAATGATGAAGATACTTTCAGATCATTGTAGTATGTACTGAGTAGAACTGACTCTCCAAATGTGCATAAATGGCTGTCAAAAAAAGTAGCTAAAGATCTTTGATATTTCTTGTGAGTCAGCTTAAGGTAAATAGTAAGATAAAGGTGTTGACAGCGAATGTTAGGAAGTATCTTCTTCAACATTTGTCTTTCGGCTTACCTTTCGGGAAAGTGCTATTCCTCTGAAGCAGGCAGAGTTTTTACTGGTTTGAGCAGAGGGTGAGGACTGGAGCTTTTTCTGGGCTTGAGGGAGGTTGTTGAGAGAGTGACAGGTATTGTGAGCAGGCTGGAAAGACTGCAGCTCCTGTGGTTGGAGAAGCAAAAAGCTGCTTTGTGAGAGGGATTGGTGGAGTCGGAGGACAGGTTGCGAAGCCGAAGACTGCTGGAGAGTCTTGAGGAGGTCAGCGCAGAAACCTGGGCAGAGGAAGTTGAGCGTCCGACATCGCCCAGTGGAAGAGGAAGTGCGGAGGTCGGCGGTGGCGTGCGTCCGCAGAGTCAACCAGGTAGTATACGGTGTCAAGGCATCCTGAGACCTTCTTGGCTCCATGTAACAACCACCCCCCTTAGAAATAACTCATCAA
>JADGDC010000062.1:0-17564 GCA_016859345.1 Istiophorus platypterus
ACGTTTTTTCTTTTGAGAAAAAAATTTATTGACACTTATTTCAGACATCTATCATACAGGTTCATATTGTTTTGACATTTAAGTTATCTTCAGTGTTTAATAAATAATTAAATATAATGTTTTTTAAAAGGATTAAGAACACTATCAGTGACACACATTTCAAGAGTAAATGTATATATATATCCATATATATATCTATATATATACATATATACATATATATATATATATATATATATATATATATAGATACACACATACATACATATACCCACCTACACACACACATATCTATACATGTACATATATATATACATACATACATACACACACACACATACATACAATCTTTTTTTTTTTTTTTTTTTTTCCCCATTTTTTCCTCTTCCCCTTCCCTTTTCTTCCCTTTGACTGTCCATTTTTAAAGTCCTTAAAGTCTTTAAAACCAGGGAGAAAAACACAAGGGGAGGGGAAGGGAAAAGGCTTGTGCCTTCCGATTCCAATTTTTGTGCAGGAGCACAGTGAGTCCCCAATGTAACTCATTTAATCCTCCAAGCAGTAGGTCTCTCGGGATCCTGTCACCGTGGCCAGAGGGATCCTCCGCCTATTGCTCCTTCCCACCGCCTCACCGGAGAGCCAGGCCGCCGCTGCTTTGACCTTTCTGTGTGTGGCTCCAGCTCCTTCATCGAATGGGCACAGAGGCGATGCTTCTTCGGGCTGTGTCCTAGGCTGCCGCCCGCAGCTCCGCCACGTTGCACGTCGCTGCAGCCATCCGGACCACAGCCCCTGGGGGATCTGCATGTGCTCTTACCAACAAGTTTCTGGAGGTCCACATGGCGTCTTTGATGGCAGCTAGGGTGAGCCACTGCTTTGCAAAATCCTTTTTTTCAATTTTTGGCTCACCCATACAGCACCAGTTGTGCTGTAAGGACCTCGCTTGCTGGCAAGGGCACGGAATTTCAAGGCTGGCCATTGCCCACTGGTCTACAGCAGCGCTGCACTCCCAGAGCAGATGCCTCCTCACTGCTGGGTCGCGCCACAGCCGGGTCGGGGCAGGTTGAGCGCTGCCATGCCCCGGGGTGCATAGCCGGACCTGACGGGAGGATCTCATGAGCCACCATCCATGACAGGTCGAGTCTGTTTGGAAGAGCGGGATGGTTCACGTTGCACCAAACTGTTGAGGGCTCGCCAAATGCCAGCCAGCACTGGACTCACTGCTTCCTGCTCCTGCACAAGAGAAATCAGAGAACGTGTGGTCAGTTAGGGTGTGCAGTTCTTCCTGCTCCAGCTTAAAATGTTTTAAAAACCTCTTGATAAAAGCATAGGCTGGTGGCAGGCTAAAGGACACAGGCACTTTAAGATTCCTGGGTAAAATCTTTAGCTGTCTGAGGTAAGATCCCATCCAGAATTGCGCCAGTGCTGTAGTCTTGGGGTTTCCAGACGGGTCTGTGGCTCGTTTCATGTGCACTGCAGTGTATCGGCTCCCTAGGAACAAGTGCAAATCAGGCACTCCTTTTCCTCCTTTCTCTTTCGGCCTCTTCATCACATCCCTCCTCAGTCTTTCCCACTTAGAGCCCCACAGAAAGTAGAAGATGGCTCGGTCCAGATCTAAGAGCACATTCCTTGATACTACACTTGATCTTAGCCAAAAGGCCGAGAAGCGATGACAGGGAAAGGGCCGGAGGTAACGGCCTCTTTCTCCGCGCAGGCCCGGTCACTGAGAGGTCCGGCGGTGAAGGACCTGTTAGGGCGAGACTTGGCAAAAGCAGACGACGAGTTCACGAACCTTCTGCTGGTGAAATACTGCGCCGACGCAAATCATGCGCAGATTTGGAAAAAGACAGGGATTCTTATCGCGGTGTCAGGGCTCGTCTCCATCGCGCCATACGCTCTCATCCACTGACAATAGAAATCATCGGAAAATGCCATCCGATTTGCAGCCTGGATAGAAACAAAGCTGGCGGGAAGACCCAGGGCCGACCTGGCGAACGTTAGACATATCACACAAACTACGGTACAGAGTTCTCTGTGCGAGGGGACTATAGTACCCTTACGCGGGCCCAAGGTGTTTGATGTCCAACTCCAGCTCTTGGCACAATACCGCACTTTTTGCGGCGCGGTCTTTAGCGGGCACAACAGTGGCCGCTGCTTAGCAGCTCCGCCAAGCTCTCCGTCGTGCACCTTCCCTCCTACCGACACGTACGCGGCTTTGACTTTTCACAAACTCAAAAGGCTCAGCCGCATGGCAAAGCCTGCAAAATATCTTGAAACTCACTGGAGCTCCTCTCCACGGAAGTCTTTAGTAAAAGGCGAAAGACTTGTGCGTTATGAAGAAAGCGGAGTCGATGCAGCTACCGTTAACTCGAGAGCAGCCCACCAGCCGTCCGTCCCAGTCCCCACCTTTGCGGTACCTCTCTTTGCTTGCTTGCCCCCTCCCAAACTGTCACGGGCTCGATCCAATCCGATTGTGGAGGGGAGGACAAAAGGGCCCAGGCCTGGAAGCAGGCTACCAGACTTCTCAGGTTACCGGCTGTTCGCAGGGGTCTCAAGAATAAAGGGAAAATCGGGGACACGTTCAACGAAAAACTTGCCGCGAAGGCCGACAAAGATTATTTACTCTGTATTTGAGAGTGGGCCTTTCGCATTTCCCATCACGCAATCGGCACCCCCGCCCCGAGGACTGACCCCGAACCCTCTATTTGATCTGTTTTACCTCCGGAAAATGGCGAGAGCCCAACTACAGGTTCAAGCCAGCCGACGCTAAACCAGCACGTTTGACGACAGGGGAAAAGAAGAGGCGACAAGGATTACGGCGACGACGTAATCGCAGGAACTGCCGCTTCCAAAACGGGTACCCGAAATGCTTGGCACCGCCCTGCTATCGCTTCATGACGGCAGGCGCCTCGGCGTTCTGTTTGACACTGGATGAGGGGAGAGCGAACGAGTCCCCGCTAGCAGAAATTATGCAGTCGAGATTCCCACATTTGGGGAATTCGCGGGGTCAGCTGCGACGCAGTGCAATGGCCCAACCTCGCCCTGGGTGAACCACCTTCTTGATCATGGTATCTCCCCTGCCAGGTAAGTATGAGTTGTGCTGCTCACAGACAGG
The DNA here is from genome assembly GCA_016859345.1 of Istiophorus platypterus. Taxonomy (NCBI): domain Eukaryota; kingdom Metazoa; phylum Chordata; class Actinopteri; order Istiophoriformes; family Istiophoridae; genus Istiophorus; species Istiophorus platypterus. Next base: position 3,110 of record JADGDC010000062.1, read on the forward strand.
GCAGCCTTTCAAACACAAACCACGCTGACCGATGGTGCTGATAATCTGGCGTCGACGCGACCAAGGCTACAGGGGGCAGTTCAAAACAGGCGAAAAACTTGCACCCGAAGGCCGACAAAGATTATTTAATCTGTATTTGAGAGTGGGCCTTTCGCATTTCCAATCACGCAATGCGGCATTTCCCCCACGGGACTGACACGTTTGGCGACAAGGGGCGGAAAAGAAGAAAAATAAACGCCACCTCACGGCGCATCTTGGTTTCTCACATTACAGCAGCTTCCCGTTAGTGTCGGGCCAATGACAGTCCTTCTACTGGCACAGACAAATCTGCTCAGCGAGCGGCGAAATCAGCAGCCTGTGTTCGCCGGCGTGCGATCGCGCACACGACGCTTGGAGCCACTTTTGTCCGGTGGCGGGCGAACCAAAGTGGAGCCGCAGCTGGGCGCACTGGCCTCGATCGATGGCGGGGGCCTATTTTTTCCTTTTACGTGTGGCGGTGGTGTGCACCCTTCCTGGAAGCGCTGCAATACCAGGTGGATGCGTGGAGTGGTCGGAGCAAGCCCTAGGCCATCTCCCTGCTCAAAAAGCAATTTAATACATGGTCCCCGGTAGGGCACGTATCAGATATTAAACTGATAAGAACAGATTTTTTCTTTTGAGAAAAAATTTATTGACACTTATTTCAGACATCTATCATACAGGTTCATATTGTTTGGACATTTAAGTTATCTTCAGTGTTTAATAAATAATTAAATATAATGTTTTTTAAAAGGATTAAGAACACTATCAGTGACACACATTTCAAGAGTAAATGTATATATATATCCATATATATATCTATATATATACATATATACATATATATATATATATATATATATATATATATATAGATACACACATACATACATATACCCACCTACACACACATATCTATACACATGTACATATATATATACATACATACATACACACACACACATACATACAATCTTTTTTTTTTTTTTTTTTTCCCCATTTTTTCCTCTTCCCCTTCCCTTTTCTTCCCTTTGACTGTCCATTTTTAAAGTCCTTAAAGTCTTTAAAACCAGGGAGAAAAACACAAGGGGAGGGGAAGGGAAAAGGCTTGTGCCTTCCGATTCCAATTTTTGTGCAGGAGCACAGTGAGTCCCTACCCAATGTAACTCATTTCGCTCCTCCAAGCAGTAGGTCTCTCGGGATCCTGTCACCGTGGCCAGAGGGATCCTCCGCCCTATTGCTCCTTCCCACCGCCTCACCCGGAGAGCCAGGCCGCCGCTGCTTTGACCTTTCTGTGTGTGGCTCCAGCTCCTTCATCCGAATGGGCACAGAGGCGATGCTTCTTCGGGGCTGTGTCCTAGGCTTGCCGCCCGCAGCTCCGGCCACGTTGGCCGTCGCTGCAGCCATCCGGACCACAGCCCCTGGGGGGATCTGCATGTGCTTTCTTACCAACAAGTTTCTGGAGGTCCACATGGCGTCTTTGATGGCGGCTAGGGTGAGCCACTGCTTTGCAAAATCCTTTTTTTCAATTTTTTGGCTCACCCCATACAGCACCAGTTGTGCTGTAAGGACCTCGCTTGCTGGCAAGTCGGGAATTTCAAGGCTGGCCATTGCCCACTGGTCTACAGCAGCTGCACTCCCAGAGCAGATGCCTCACCGACTCCGTCGCGCCACAGCCGGGTCGGGGCAGGTTGAGCGCTGCCATGCGGGAGTGCATAGACGGACCTGACCGGGAGGATCTCATGAGCCACCATCCATGACAGGTCCGGAGTCTGTTTGGAAGAGCGGGATGGTTCACGTTGCACCAAACTGTTGAGGGCTCGCCAAATGCCAGCCCGCGCACTGGACTCACTGCTTCCTGCTCCTGCACAAGAGAAATCAGAGAACGGTGGTCAGTTAGGGTGTGCAGTTCTTCCTGCTCCAGCTTAAAATGTTTTAAAAACCTCTTGATAAAAGCATAGGCTGGTGGCAGGCTAAAGGACACAGGCACTTTAAGATTCCTGGGTAAAATCTTTAGCTGTCTGAGGTAAGATCCCATCCAGAATTGCGCCAGTGCTGTAGTCTTGGGGTTTCCAGACGGGTCTGTGGCTCGTTTCATGTGCACTGCAGTGTATCGGCTCCCTAGGAACAAGTGCAAATCAGGCACTCCTTTTCCTCCTTTCTCTTTCGGCCTCTTCATCACATCCCTCCTCAGTCTTTCCCACTTAGAGCCCCACAGAAAGTAGAAGATGGCTCGGTCCAGATCTAAGAGCACATTCCTTGATACTACACTTGATCTTAGCCAAAAGGCCGAGAAGCGATGACAGGGAAAGGGCCGGAGGTAACGGCCTCTTTCTCCGCAGGCCCGGTCACTGAGAGGTCCGGCGGTGAAGGACCTGTTAGGGCGAGACTTGGCAAAACGGACGATGAGTTCACCGAACCTTCTGCTGGTGAAATACCACGCCGACGCAAATCATGCGCAGATTTGGAAAAAGACAGGGATTCTTATCGCGGTGTCAGGGCTCGTCTCCATCGCGCCATACGCTCTCATCCACTGACAATAGAAATCATCGGAAAATGCCATCCGATTTGCAGCCTGGATAGAAACAAAAGCGGCGGGAAAAGACCCAGGGCCGACCTGGCGAACGTTAGACATATCACACAAACTACGGTACAGAGTTCTCTGTGCGAGGGGACTATAGTACCCTTACGCGGGCCCAAGGTGTTTGATGTCCAACTCCAGCTCTTGGCACAATACCGCACTTTTTGCGGCGCGCCGGTCTTTAAGCGGGCACAACAGTGGCCGCTGCTTAGCAGCTCCGCCCAAGCTCTCCGTCGTGCACCTTCCCCTCCTTCGACACGTGACGCCGGCTTTGACTTTTCACAAACTCAAAGGCTCAGCCGCATGGCAAAGCCTGCAAAAATATCTTGAAACTCACTGGAGCTCCTCTCCACGGAAGTCTTTAGTAAAAGGCGAAAAGACTTGTGCGTTATGAAGAAAGCGGAGTCGGTGCGCTGCCGTGCTCGAGAGCAGCCCACCAGCCGTCCGTCCCAGTCCCCACCTTTGCGGTAGACCTCTCTTTGCTTGCTTACCCCTCCCCAAACTGTCACGGGCTCGATCCAATCCGATTGTGGAGGGGAGGACAAAGGGCCCAGGCCTGGAAACGCAGGCTACCAGACTTCTCAGGTTACCGGCTGTTCGCGGGGTCTCAAGAATAAAGGAAAATGGGACACGTTCAACGAAAAACTTGCCTTGAAGGCCGACAAAGATTATTTACTCTGTATTTGAGAGTGGACGCTCGCATTTCCCATCACGCAATGCGGCACCCCCGCCCCCCCCGAGGACTGACCCCGAACCCTCTATTTGATCTGTTTTACCTCCGGAAAATGAGCGAGAGCCCAACTACAGGTTCAAGCCAGCCGACGCTAAACCAGCACGTTTGGCGACAGGGGAAAAGAAGAGGCGACAAGGATTACGACGACAGCGTGTCGCAGGAACTGCCACCGCTTCCAAAACGGGTACCGAAATGCTTGGCACCGCCCTGCTATCGCCGCGACGGCAGGCGCCTCGGCGTTCTGTTTGACACTGGATGAGGAGAGCGCGAACGCAGTCCCCCGCTAGCAGAAATTATGCAGTCGAGATTCCCACATTTGGGGAATTCGCAGGGGTCAGCACGGCCGCAGTGCAATGGCCCAGCCTCGCCCTGGGTGAACCACCTTCTTGATCATGGTATCTCCCCTGCCAGGTAAGTATGAGTTGTGCTGCTCTGAACAGACAGGCAGGAGCCTTTCAAACACAAACCACGCTGACCGATGGTGCTGATAATCTACGCGTCGACGCGACCAAAGGCTACAGGGGGCAGTTCAAAACAGACGAAAAACTTGCACCCGAAGGCCGACAAAGATTATTTAATCTGTATTTGAGAGTGGACGCTCGCATTTCCAATCACGCAATGCGGCATTTCCCCCCCCACGGGGACTGACACGTTTGACGACAAGGGGCCGGGAAAAAGAAGAAAAAATAAAACGCCACCTCACGAAGCGCATCTTGGTTTCTCACATTACAGCAGCTTCCCGTTAGTGTCGGGCCAATGACAGTCCTTCTACTGGCACAGACAAATCTGCTCAGCGAACGACGAAATCAGCAGCCTGTGTTCGCCGACGTGCCGATCGCGCAACACGACGCTTGGAGCCACTTTTTGTCCCGGTGGCGGGCGAACCAAAGTGGAGCCGCAGCTGGAAGCGCACTGGCCTCCCGATCGATGGCGGGGGCCTATTTTTTTTCCTTTTTACGTGTGGCGGTGGGTGTGCACCCTTCCTGGAAGCGCTGCAATACCAGGTGGATGCGTGGAGTGGTCGGAGCAAGCCCCTAGGCCATCTCCCTGCTCCAAAAAGCAATTTAATACATGGTCCCCGGGTAGGGGACGTATCAGATATTAAACTGATAAGAACAGATACTACACTTGATCTTAGCCAAAAGGCCGAGAAGCGATGACAGGAAAGGGCGAGGTAACGGCCTCTTTCTCGCGCAGGCCAGTCACTGAGAGGTCCGGCGGTGAAGGACCTGTTAGGGCGAGACTTGGCAAAACGGACGACGAGTTCACCGAACCTTCTGCTGGTGAAATACCACGCCGACGCAAATCATGCGCAGATTTGGAAAAAGACAGGGATTCTTATCGCGGTGTCAGGGCTCGTCTCCATCGCGCCATACGCTCTCATCCACTGACAATAGAAATCATCGGAAAATGCCATCCGATTTGCAGCCTGGATAGAAACAAAGCGCCGCGGAAAAGACCCAGGGCCGACCTGGCGAACGTTAGACATATCACACAAACTACGGTACAGAGTTCTCTGTGCGAGGACTATAGTACCCTTACGCGGCCCAAGGTGTTTGATGTCCAACTCCAGCTCTTGGCACAATACCAAGCACTTTTGCGGCGCGCCGTCTTTGCGGGCACAACAGTGGCCGCTGCTTAGCAGCTCCGCCCAAGCTCTCCGTCGTGCACCTTCCCTCCTTCGACACGTGACGCGCGGCTTTGACTTTTCACAAACTCAAAAGGCTCAGCCGCATGGCAAAGCCTGCAAAATATCTTGAAACTCACTGGAGCTCCTCTCCACGGAAGTCTTTAGTAAAAGGCGAAAGACTTGTGCGTTATGAAGAGAAACGGGAGTCGGTACGCTGCCGTGCTCGAGAGCAGCCCACCAGCCCGTCCGTCCCAGTCCCCACCTTTGCGGTAGACCTCTCTTTGCTTGCTTCGCTTACCCCTCCCCAAACTGTCACGGGCTCGATCCAATCCGATTGTGGAGGGGGAGGACAAAAAAGGGCCCAGGCCTGGAAACGCAGGCTACCAGACTTCTCAGGTTACCGGCTGTTCGCAGGGGTCTCAAGAATAAAGGGAAAATGCGGGACACGTTCAACGAAAAACTTGCACGCGAAGGCCGACAAAGATTATTTACTCTGTATTTGAGAGTGGACGCTCGCATTTCCCATCACGCAATGCGGCACCCCCGCCCCCCACGAGGACTGACCCCGAACCCTCTATTTGATCTGTTTTACCTCCGGAAAATGAGCGAGAGCCCAACTACAGGTTCAAGCCAGCCGACGCTAAACCAGCACGTTTGACGACAGGGGAAAAGAAGAGGCGACAAGGATTACGACGACGTAGGGGAGGGGACGTATCAGATATTAAACTGATAAGAACAGATTTTTTTCTTTTGAGAAAAAATTTATTGACACTTATTTCAGACATCTATCATACAGGTTCATATTGTTTGGACATTTAAGTTATCTTCAGTGTTTAATAAATAATTAAATATAATGTTTTTTAAAAGGATTAAGAACACTATCAGTGACACACATTTCAAGAGTAAATGTATATATATATCCATATATATATCTATATATATACATATATACATATATATATATATATATATATATATATATATATAGATACACACATACATACATATACCCACCTACACACACATATCTATACACATGTACATATATATATACATACATACATACACACACACACATACATACAATCTTTTTATTTTTTTTTTCCCATTTTTTCCTCTTCCCCTTCCCTTTTCTTCCCTTTGACTGTCCATTTTAAAGTCCTTAAAGTCTTTAAAACCAGGGAGAAAAACACAAGGGGAGGGGAAGGGAAAAGGCTTGTGCCTTCCGATTCCAATTTTTGTGCAGGAGCACAGTGAGTCCCTACCCAATGTAACTCATTTCGCTCCTCCAAGCAGTAGGTCTCTCGGGATCCTGTCACCGTGGCCAGAGGGATCCTCCGCCCTATTGCTCCTTCCCACCGCCTCACCCGGAGAGCCAGGCCGCTGCTTTGACCTTTCTGTGTGTGGCTCCAGCTCCTTCATCCGAATGGGCACAGAGCGTGCTTCTTCGGGGCTGTGTCCTAGGCTTGCCGCCCGCAGCTCCGGCCACGTTGGCCGTCGCTGCAGCCATCCGGACCACAGCCCCTGGGGGGATCTGCATGTGCTTTCTTACCAACAAGTTTCTGGAGGTCCACATGGCGTCTTTGATGGCGGCTAGGGTGAGCCACTGCTTTGCAAAATCCTTTTTTTCAATTTTTTGGCTCACCCCATACAGCACCAGTTGTGCTGTAAGGACCTCGCTTGCTGGCAAGTGCAGGAATTTCAAGGAGCTGGCCATTGCCCACTGGTCTACAGCAGCGCTGCACTCCCAGAGCAGATGCCTCACCGACTCCGTCGCGCCACAGCCGGGTCGGGGGCAGGTTGAGAGCGCTGCCATGCCCCGGGAGTGCATGACGGACCTGACCGGGAGGATCTCATGAGCCACCATCCATGACAGGTCCCGGAGTCTGTTTGGAAGAGCGGGATGGTTCACGTTGCACCAAACTGTTGAGGGCTCGCCAAATGCCAGCCCGCGCACTGGACTCACTGCTTCCTGCTCCTGCACAAGAGAAATCAGAGAACGGTGGTCAGTTAGGGTGTGCAGTTCTTCCTGCTCCAGCTTAAAATGTTTTAAAACCTCTTGATAAAAGCATAGGCTGGTGGCAGGCTAAAGGACACAGGCACTTTAAGATTCCTGGGTAAAATCTTTAGCTGTCTGAGGTAAGATCCCATCCAGAATTGCGCCAGTGCTGTAGTCTTGGGGTTTCCAGACGGGTCTGTGGCTCGTTTCATGTGCACTGCAGTGTATCGGCTCCCTAGGAACAAGTGCAAATCAGGCACTCCTTTTCCTCCTTTCTCTTTCGGCCTCTTCATCACATCCCTCCTCAGTCTTTCCCACTTAGAGCCCCACAGAAAGTAGAAGATGGCTCGGTCCAGATCTAAGAGCACATTCCTTGATACTACACTTGATCTTAGCCAAAAGGCCGAGAAGCGATGACAGGGAAAGGGCCGGAGGTAACGGCCTCTTTCTCCGCAGAGGCCGGTCACTGAGAGGTCCGGCGGTGAAGGACCTGTTAGGCGAGACTTGGCAAAAGCGGACGACGAGTTCACGAACCTTCTGCTGGTGAAATACCACGCCGACGCAAATCATGCGCCAGATTTGAAAAAGACAGGGATTCTTATCGCGGTGTCAGGGCTCGTCTCCATCGCGCCATACGCTCTCATCCACTGACAATAGAAATCATCGGAAAATGCCATCCGATTTGCAGCCTGGATAGAAACAAAGCCGCGGCGGGAAAAGACCCAGGGCCGACCTGGCGAACGTTAGACATATCACACAAACTACGGTACAGAGTTCTCTGTGCGAGGGGACTATAGTACCCTTACGCGGGCCCAAGGTGTTTGATGTCCAACTCCAGCTCTTGGCACAATACCGCACTTTTTGCGGCGCGCCGGTCTTTAAGCGGGCACAACAGTGGCCGCTGCTTAGCAGCTCCGCCCAAGCTCTCCGTCGTGCACCTTCCCCTCCTTCGACACGTAGACGCGGCTTTGACTTTTCACAAACTCAAAAGGCTCAGCCGCATGGCAAAGCCTGCAAAAATATCTTGAAACTCACTGGAGCTCCTCTCCACGGAAGTCTTTAGTAAAAGGCGAAAGACTTGTGCGTTATGAAGAGAAACGGGAGTCGGTACGCTGCCGTGCTCGAGAGCAGCCCACCAGCCCGTCCGTCCCAGTCCCCACCTTTGCGGTAGACCTCTCTTTGCTTGCTTCGCTTACCCCTCCCCAAACTGTCACGGGCTCGATCCAATCCGATTGTGGAGGGGGAGGACAAAAAAGGGCCCAGGCCTGGAAACGCAGGCTACCAGACTTCTCAGGTTACCGGCTGTTCGCAGTGGTCTCAAGAATAAAGGAAAATGCGGACACGTTCAACGAAAAAACTTGCACGAAGGCCGACAAAGATTATTTACTCTGTATTTGAGAGTGGGCCTTCGCATTTCCCATCACGCAATGCGGCACCCCGCCCCCCACGAGGACTGACCCCGAACCCTCTATTTGATCTGTTTTACCTCCGGAAAATGAGCGAGAGCCCAACTACAGGTTCAAGCCAGCCGACGCTAAACCAGCACGTTTGACGACAGGGGAAAAGAAGAGGCGACAAGGATTACGACGACGACGTAATCGCAGGAACTGCCACCGCTTCCAAACGGGTACCCCGGAAATGCTTGGCACCGCCCTGCTATCGCCATGACGGCAGGCGCCCTCGGCGTTCTGTTTGACACTGGATGAGGGAGAGCGCACGCATCCCCCGCTAGCAGAAATTATGCAGTCGAGATTCCCACATTTGGGGAATTCGCGAGGGTCAGCACGGCCGCAGTGCAATGGCCCAGCCTCGCCCTGGGTGAACCACCTTCTTGATCATGGTATCTCCCCTGCCAGGTAAGTATGAGTTGTGCTGCTCACAGACAGGGCAGCCTTTCAAACACAAACCACGCTGACCGATGGTGCTGATAATCTACTGGCGACGCCGACCAAAGGCTACAGGGGCAGTTCAAAACAGACGAAAAACTTGCCGAAGGCCGACAAAGATTATTTAATCTGTATTTGAGAGTGGGCCCGCATTTCCAATCACGCACGCGGCATTTCCCCCACGGGACTGACACGTTTGACGACAAGGGGCCGGGAAAAAGAAGAAAAAATAAAACGCCACCTCACGAAGCGCATCTTGGTTTCTCACATTACAGCAGCTTCCCGTTAGTGTCGGGCCAATGACAGTCCTTCTACTGGCACAGACAAATCTGCTCAGCGAACGACGAAATCAGCAGCCTGTGTTCGCCGACGTGCCGATCGCGCAACACGACGCATTGAGCCACTTTTTGTCCCGGTGGCGGGCGAACCAAAGTGGAGCCGCAGCTGGAGCGCACCGGGCCTCCCGATCGATGAGCGGGGGGCCTATTTTTTTTCCTTTTTACGTGTGGCGGTGGGTGTGCACCCTTCCTGGAAGCGCTGCAATACCAGGTGGATGCGTGGAGTGGTCGGAGCAAGCCCCTAGGCCATCTCCCTGCTCCAAAAAGCAATTTAATACATGGTCCCCGGGTAGGGGACGTATCAGATATTAAACTGATAAGAACAGATTTTTTCTTTTGAGAAAAAATTTATTGACACTTATTTCAGACATCTATCATACAGGTTCATATTGTTTGGACATTTAAGTTATCTTCAGTGTTTAATAAATAATTAAATATAATGTTTTTTAAAAGGATTAAGAACACTATCAGTGACACACATTTCAAGAGTAAATGTATATATATATCCATATATATATCTATATATATACATATATACATATATATATATATATATATATATATATATATAGATACATACATACATACATATACCCACCTACACACACATATCTATACACATGTACATATATATATACATACATACATACACACACACACACATACATACAATCTTTTTATTTTTTTTTTCCCATTTTTTCCTCTTCCCCTTCCCTTTTCTTCCCTTTGACTGTCCATTTTAAAGTCCTTAAAGTCTTTAAAACCAGGAGAAAAACACAAGGAGGGGAAGGAAAAAGGCTTGTGCCTTCCGATTCCAATTTTGTGCAGGAGCACAGTGAGTCCCTACCCAATGTAACTCATTTCGCTCCTCCAAGCAGTAGGTCTCGATCCTGTCACCGTGGCCAGAGGGATCCTCCGCCCTATTGCTCCTTCCCACCGCCTCACCCGGAGAGCCAGGCCGCCGCTGCTTTGACCTTTCTGTGTGTGGCTCCAGCTCCTTCATCGAATGGGCACAGAGGCGATGCTTCTTCGGGCTGTGTCCTAGGCTTAGCCGCCCAGCTCCGGCCACGTTGGCGCCGCTGCAGCCATCCGACCACAGCCCCTGGGGGATCTGCATGTGCTTTCTTACCAACAAGTTTCTGGAGGTCCACATGGCGTCTTTGATGGCGGCTAGGGTGAGCCACTGCTTTGCAAAATCCTTTTTTCAATTTTTGGCTCACCCCATACAGCACCAGTTGTGCTGTAAGGACCTCGCTTGCTGGCAAGCACGGGAATTTCAAGGAGCTGGCCATTGCCCACTGGTCTACAGCAGCTGCACTCCCAGAGCAGATGCCTCACCGACTCCGTCGCGCCACAGCCGGGTCGGGGCAGGTTGAGCGCTGCCATGCCCGGGAGTGCATGACGGACCTGACCGGAGGATCTCATGAGCCACCATCCATGACAGGTCCCGGAGTCTGTTTGAAGAGCGGATGGTTCACGTTGCACCAAACTGTAGAGGTCTCGCCAAATGCCAGCCCGCGAACTGGACTCACTGCTTCCAGCTCCTGCACAAGAGAAATCAGAGAACGGTGGTCAGTTAGGGTGTGCAGTTCTTCCTGCTCCAGCTTAAAATGTTTTAAAAACCTCTTGATAAAAGCATAGGCTGGTGGCAGGCTAAAGGACACAGGCACTTTAAGATTCCTGGGTAAAATCTTTAGCTGTCTGAGGTAAGATCCCATCCAGAATTGCGCCAGTGCTGTAGTCTTGGGGTTTCCAGACGGGTCTGTGGCTCGTTTCATGTGCACTGCAGTGTATCGGCTCCCTAGGAACAAGTGCAAATCAGGCACTCCTTTTCCTCCTTTCTCTTTCGGCCTCTTCATCACATCCCTCCTCAGTCTTTCCCACTTAGAGCCCCACAGAAAGTAGAAGATGGCTCGGTCCAGATCTAAGAGCACATTCCTTGATACTACACTTGATCTTAGCCAAAAGGCCGAGAAGCGATGACAGGGAAAGGGCCGGAGGTAACGGCCTCTTTCTCCGCGCAGGCCCGGTCACTGAGAGGTCCGGCGGTGAAGGACCTGTTAGGGCGAGACTTGGCAAAACGGACGACGAGTTCACCGAACCTTCTGCTGGTGAAATACCACGCCGACGCAAATCATGCGCAGATTTGGAAAAAGACAGGGATTCTTATCGCGGTGTCAGGGCTCGTCTCCATCGCGCCATACGCCTCATCCACTGACAATAGAAATCATCGAAAATGCCATCCGATTTGCAGCCTGGATAGAAACAAAGCCGCGGCGGAAAAGACCCAGGGCCGACCTGGCGAACGTTAGACATATCACACAAACTACGGTACAGAGTTCTCTGTGCGAGGGACTATAGTACCCACGCTGGCCCAAGGTGTTTGATGTCCAACTCCAGCTCTTGGCACAATATCAAGCACTTTTGCGGCCGCCGTCTTTGCTGGCACAACAGTGGCCGCTGCTTAGCAGCTCCGCCCAAGCTCTCCGTCGTGCACCTTCCTCCTTCGACATCGTGACGCCGCTTTGACTTTTCACAAACTCAAAAGGCTCAGCCGCATGGCAAAGCCTGCAAAAATATCTTGAAACTCACTGGAGCTCCTCTCCACGGAAGTCTTTAGTAAAAGGCGAAAGACTTGTGCGTTATGAAGAGAAACGGGAGTCGGTACGCTGCCGTGCTCGAGAGCAGCCCACCAGCCAGTCCCCACCTTTGCGGTAGACCTCTCTTTGCTTGCTTCGCTTACCCCTCCCCAAACTGTCACGGGCTCGATCCAATCCGATTGTGGAGGGGGAGGACAAAAAAGGGCCCAGGCCTGGAAACGCAGGCTACCAGACTTCTCAGGTTACGGCTGTTCAAGGGGGTCTCAAGAATAAAGGGAAAATGCGACACGCTCAACGAAAAACTTGCACGCCAAGGCCGACAAAAGATTATTTACTCTGTATTTGAGAGTGGACGCCGCATTTCCCATCACGCAATGCGGCACTCCCGCCCCGAGGACTGACCCGAACCCTCTATTTGATCTGTTTTACCTCCGGAAAATGAGCGAGAGCCCAACTACAGGTTCAAGCCAGCCGACGCTAAACCAGCACGCTTTGACGACAGGGGAAAAGAAGAGGCGACAAGGATTACGACGACGACGTAATCGCAGGAACTGCCACCGCTTCCAAAACGGGTACCGAAATGCTTGGCACCGCCCTGCTATCGCCATGACGCAGGCGCCTCGTTCTGTTTGACACTGGATGAGGGGAGCGCGAACGCAGTCCCCGCTAGCAGAAATTATGCAGTCGAGATTCCCACATTTGGGGAATTCGCAGGGGTCAGCACGGCCGCAGTGCAATGGCCCAGCCTCGCCTGGGTGAACCACCTTCTTGATCATGGTATCTCCCCTGCCAGGTAAGTATGAGTTGTGCTGCTCACAGACAGGGCAGCCTTTCAAACACAAACCACGCTGACCGATGGTGCTGATAATCTGGCGTCGACGCCAAAAGGCTACAGGGGGCAGTTCAAAACAGACGAAAAACTTGCACCAAGGCCGACAAAGATTATTTAATCTGTATTTGAGAGTGGACGCCGCATTTCCAATCACGCATGCGGCATTTCCACGGGACTGACACGCTTGACGACAAGGGGCCGGAAAAAGAAGAAAAATAAACGCCACCTCACGGCGCATCTTGGTTTCTCACATTACAGCAGCTTCCGTTAGTGTCGGGCAATGACAGTCCTTCTACTGGCACAGACAAATCTGCTCAGCGAATCCACGAAATCAGCAGCCTGTGTTCGCCGACGTGCGATCGCGCAAACACGACGCTTGAGCCACTTTTTGTCCCGTGGCGGGCGAACCAAAGTGGAGCCGCAGCTGGAAGACCTGGCCTCCCGATCGATGAGCGGGGGCCTATTTTTTTTCCTTTTACGTGGCGGTGGGTGTGCACCCTTCCTGGAAGCGCTGCAATACCAGGTGGATGCGTGAGTGGTCGGAGCAAGCCCTAGGCCATCTCCCTGCTCCAAAGAGCAATTTAATACATGGTCCCCGGGTAGGGGACGTATCAGATATTAAACTGATAAGAACAGATACTACACTTGATCTTAGCCAAAAGGCCGAGAAGCGATGACAGGGAAAGGGCCGGAGGTAACGGCCTCTTTCTCCGCGCAGGCCCGGTCACTGAGAGGTCCGGCGGTGAAGGACCTGTTAGGGCGAGACTTGGCAAACGGACGGCATTTAGTTCACGAACCTTCTGCTGGTGAAATACCACGCCGACGCAAATCATGCGCAGATTTGGAAAAAGACAGGGATTCTTATCGCGTGTCAGGGCTCGTCTCCATCGCGCCATACGCTCTCATCCACTGACAATAGAAATCATCGGAAAATGCCATCCGATTTGCAGCCTGGATAGAAACAAAGCCGCGGCGGGAAAAGACCCAGGGCCGACCTGGCGAACGTTAGACATATCACACAAACTACGGTACAGAGTTCTCTGTGCGAGGGGACTATAGTACCCTACGCTGGCCCAAGGTGTTTGATGTCCAACTCCAGCTCTTGGCACAATACCAAGCACTTTTGGCGCGCCGTCTTTAAGCTGGCACAACAGTGGCCGCTGCTTAGCAGTTCCGCCAAGCTCTCCGTCGCACCTTCCTCCTTCGACACGACACGTGACGCGGCTTTGACTTTTCACAAACTCAAAACTCAGCCGCATGGCAAAGCCTGCAAAAATATCTTGAAACTCACTGGAGCTCCTCCACGGAAGTCTTTAGTAAAAGGCGAAAGACTTGTGCGTTATGAAGAGAACGGAGTCGACGCTGCTGCCGTTCGAGAGCAGCCCACCAGCCCGTCGTCCCAGTCCCCACCTTTGAGGTAGACCTCTTTCTCTTTGCTTGCTTAAACACCTCCCCAAACTGTCACGGGCTCGATCCAATCCGATTGTGGAGGGGAGGACAAAAGGGCCCAGGCCTGGAAACGCAGGCTACCAGACTTTCAGGTTACCGCTGTTCGCAGGGGTCTCAAGAATAAAGGGAAAATGCGGACACGCTCAACGAAAAACTTGCACGCGAAGGTCGACAAAGATTATTTACTCTGTATTTGAGAGTGGACGCCGCATTTCCCATCACGCACGCGGCACCCCGCCCACGAGGACTGACCCGAACCCTCTATTTGATCTGTTTTACCTCCGGAAAATGAGCGAGCCCAACTACAGGTTCAACAGCCGACGCTAAACCAGCACGCTTGACGACAGGAAAAAGAAGAGGCGACAAGGATTACGACGACGACGTGAGGG
>JADGDC010000063.1:0-16840 GCA_016859345.1 Istiophorus platypterus
GTGCACACTATGTCCCTTGTAGGGCTCATTATAAGCGTGTATTGAATATACCTTGTATCCACAGTTTCTATCCAGTGGACATTTGACACACCTATTTCACTGTAAGAATTTAAGAATAAAGACAGGTACAATGCTAAGACAAGAAGCTTCGTTGTTTTTTCTACAACTTTTTGATACTTGCTCCAAACCAGAAACAGCCCTATTTTTTTTTGTGTTATGCTCAGAAAAGAAATCTCTTTTCCAAGAAGAAACAATACTCACATTAAAGTTATGTTTTTTTTCCTATATCCAAGAAGTCTTCAACACTTCTTTGTGTGTAGAATATAAAAGAGATAACGTGCTACTATTTGTTAGTTTGTGTTTGTCAAGCCAATGCATGTTGAAGAGGCCTATACAACATAGATGAACACTCACCTGACTATCTGAGGGAAGCTGATCATCGGCTATACAGCAGGTGGACACCTCTCGACATATGGTACTCACTGCAACCACCACCTAAGAGCACCACGCGGAAAAACCTCTGGGTTCACAGGAGGAGGCGGTATGGTACCCTGCGGCACAGGGGAAGAGAGGTGAAATGTGGGGAGGAGAATTGTGAGGTGGTTAGGGGCTCAGCCCCATCACATGGAAGGAATACACCAGAGGTGGCCCGAAAGCCTGGGTATTTCTTATTCCCATTACTCTATTGAGTGGTGTTATTTGATAAACATACCACTAAATTGGCGCCAAAAAGGTTATTTTGGAACAATTCTAAGAACTTTGGTATTGTATTCATCTTTAGAATGGTTATGCTGCCAATTAGAAGAATCAGGCAATGGCATCCATCTTTGCAGAGCCTTATATATACTGTCCAAATTGTCCTCCGTTTCCCTGCTGTTTTAATGCACCGCATAAAAGGAGCCTCCAGGGCACTTTCCCCACCGATCATAATAATAATTAGCTCTAAGTCTCATTATTATTATTAAATTTGCAGCGGCCTCGTTAGAGGTTATTTCATTATATTGGAGTAGCTTAGTAGTAATAACTTCGCAGGGGAATATGGGTTAGGGTTGAAGGTTATCATCTCTATTTCCTAATCCTATTCCCCCAAATGTCTTTCGTCTGCCTACAAATGTCTGCAGAGGTCGGCGGACACATATGCTACCATCTCCCGAGGCTAATGTCAGCTAACCAAAACACTCACTGACAAGCTAGAACAAGCCCATGCGGCTACAAAATGGGCGCCCTTGATAATCATGGCTGACCACCCCGGAGAAAACTCTCTGGTCTGCTACTGTCAAAAAAAACTAAAAGAAAAAACACCCAAATACTTCTCTCCATTCAGCATCCACGACTAGCCCCCCATAGTGCTCTGAGAGTACACAAAGTGTCACGGAGTCAGGCAAACTTACCCACAGAGAAAACAAAAAAACCGCGAGCGCCATTATGCTCCGGCATTTGACCCGTCACGTGGCGTGAGTCAAGGTCAGGGGGTCAGTCACGTTGTTGGATGCTGACCCAGCATACCTTGTGATCCTCCACGTGGTCCGTTGATCATGTGATGATACAGAGTAGAGCGAGCCAGAAGTTGAATCAGAAGTATAAGTAATTTATTTACGCTTCTGCAGAAAGCGGAGATCAAGTTGGACAGCAAAAGTAGCAGCACCAGAAAAGGTCTGATCTGAGTCTGTACATGTGCAATCTTAGTTAATAGGTGTTTGCTTTTGAGTTCCCTTCAGGGAGAATTAGCGCAGCCTTTTATGGTAATGTGTTCAGCTTTTAGTTGTCTAGAGGGTTGTTTTACTAGTGTTGGAGTCTGCGCTATCAGGCGCCCACATCTGTTATCAAGGTGTCCACGTCTGTTAAGGTACTGTTGCCCTTCTGTCTCCTGTTAGCAGGGGGTGCAGTGATCCGTTCTTATCTTAAAGTGTGCATTCCTGTTTCATGTGATTTTTGTACTATATTTTCAGATGTCTTCTTCAGCGCACACTATGTCTTTGTAAGGCACATTACCGTATTGAATGTATTGTATCCACAAATCCCCTTGCACAGTCTCGTTTACAGAGATCAACACAATGAAAAAAAACAAAACATCAAATAACAAAATATAGATTACATTATAAACAAATCCAACCGCCTCCTCAAGGATCACCTCAATCGGCCCACAACCTGAGCGCCCTTGGTAGGGCCAGTCACGCCTCATTGGTGTGGGCCCAAAAGGTACCCGCCTGCCTTTTGCGTGGAGTTGGTTATAGTGATGGGAGGTGAACATCGGGAGGCAGCGGCACACTTCCTTCAAGTTACAAAAACACTTAATAAAAACCATAATACTAAACATAATGAAGCACATGTAAGCTGGCAACTGCAAGGATCATAGTCACATTGACTTATACCAGAAACATGGGAAGTTGGCCTCATCCTCATCCTCCAGCGTCTTTCAGCAGCATGTGATTGTGTTGTAATAGCAGTGCGTTTGTGTCTTTATGTCGGTCGAAACGCACCGCCATTACCCAACAGCAACAGGCGAGAAGATAGAAAGGCGTTGTTGACATTCTCTTTGCTTCTTGAACACCCACGGCGATCCTGGTTGGTGGCAGCCCGCCACTTGTTGGAAGGAGCAGCTAGTTTCACTTCCTCTCCTTCAGAATTATTGGTTGAACCTACCTCCCTTATGCCACCAGGGGGGATTATTAGGCCCCTTGTTGGTGGGAGTGGTCTTTTCCGGCGTTAACCGTCACACAGGAGCCCTGTGTGTTTCTTATAATGATCTGGCTGGAGGCGTCTCAGCCGCTGCACATTAGCTCCAGTGGTACCAGAGTGTTGCCCTTGCCGTCCCAGCCGGACTGCGTGAGAGAGTGCGGCTCTGTTACCCGATAAGGACCTGTCCACCTTAGCTCCGTCCACTTTCTCTTGATCACCTTCAACAGTACCCACTCCAGCGTCCGGAGGAAGTAGTTTACGCATATTTCTTGCCTCTTCACCAACCCTGCTCTCGTATTCTGCCTTGGGAGACTTTGCAATGCATAGAAATACTGTTTGGTGGTTCGGTCTTCAGAAAGTCTGTTGTCAGTCCGGTCCAGTCTAGTCTGCTGCGGTCCGGTAAATGGTCTACCTGCAATAATGGTCAACTCATATGGTGTAGACCCTTGTGGGTCTGATTCTGCAGAAGCTTCTGATGGCCATCAATGCTAGGGAGTGGTAAAAAGCGTCCTAGCCAATTCATTTTAATCTGTGCACAGATTTTTGCCCAATTTATTTTTTTAATCGTTTGGTTCATTCTTTAGGCTTTACCCTGAGACTGTGGATGGTACACTGTGCGAATTTATGTTGGAGCCCAACATTACGTTCAACTTCGCTTGCAAGTCTTTATATTTTGAAATGTGTACCATTGTCAGATCTTACCGCTCAGGAAAACCGTGTAATGTTGGAATGTATTGATTCACCAGGAACTTTACCACTGTTTTATTATCTTCCCGTTTGTGGGAAGTACTTTACTAACCACCCGAATACGCATCGGCGCAGACCAACAGATACCCAAAACCTTTCACTGGGTTTACCATATCTGTATAGTCTATAAATTATTTCCTTTCCTGTTTTTTGTCAGGAGAGAAGCCCCAGGTGTGGTTTAAGTGTCGGTCTGGCACATTGTACATCATACATTCTTCACATGTGTGTTACGCGTAGCGTTTGCACATATCTTTTAGAAATACGATTGCCACCAATATTTCCCAAATTTTCCAGCATCTGTATCACTCCCACATGTCCTCCATGTGCCTCTGTTGTGCTGTTTGCCTGATACCTGGGGGTAAGATTATCCTACACGTCTGGACCTCTCCCATACCCCTGTCGTGTCTACTGTACAACCTCTACGCCACCCACAGTGTTTTTTCTCTCTTGTGGAGTTGCTTTGTCCATGTTCTGTCTTTAATCGGATTAACTCTGTGTCTTTCTCTGTAATGTGTTTCAGTGTCTGGACAAATCCCTTGGTCATGTTGTGGGCGTCCACCCTGCGGCTTGTTTCTTGGCGGCTGCGTCTGCACTGCGTCAGTTGCCTACCTTAAATGTCTTGGCTGAACAGTTTCTCATGACCTCTGCATTTTATGACCTTCCGCTTCCTTGTCTTGAAGGGCATCAAAAGCGTCCTAGCTGTTTCCATTTCTGTCACCGTGTTTAATCGGTTTGTTTGATGCTGTGAGAAACCCTATTTCTTAGCAACCACTGAGGCAGTTCTACATGCACTGCTCCTACTGCGTAGGCTGAGTCATAATGTAAATGTTAATGTCTTGGCCTTGCCCTATTTGGGGAAAGCTTCGATGACATAAGTATTTCTGCTCTCTGAGGCTGACTGTGGTCCCTATGATCTTTTCTGCCTTGGTGTGGATTTGCACCCTGATCTGTCTGTTCTACCACCGCATAAGCTGAGATCCAGTCCCTGCTGTTCGTGTCTGTAGCAGCAACCATCTGTAAGAAACAAATTTCTGAGAAAGCTTCACTGCGAGTGGGTCGGCTTGGAGGTCTGGTCTGATCTTTTCTTCATTCTGCACTCTGTCTCTTGCTGATGTGGCTCTCTATCTCCCACCTGGTCCTGCCATGTTGAAATACCTTCCGTGTGTGAATGTCAAGTTTGGGCGCCTCGAGAATTTTGGATAGCCGTCTTTGTCTCAATGCTGTCCCGGTCAGATGAATGTGGTTGAGTTGGCCGTATGCTACTACACTATGTGTTGTCAAAACATATAGTGGGTGTTCCCATGACTATGTGTGCTGTTTTCTGTATGATTTTTTCGCGATCGCCACTTGTTGTGTGCATGCTGGGTGTCTCTTTTTCCATGTTGTCAAACATTGCAGCTGATGTACATTAACACTTTCCTATCTCCCCTTTTTTTCTGGAACAACACTCCATTGACACGGTGCTTGTTCCGGCATCCAAACATCAAGAATAGACTGAGAAGTAATCTGGAATAGCTAACTTTGATGCAACAGCTAGCCCTTGTTTGAGTGCAATGAGATGTAAGTCCCTCAGCTGATTTGTCAGTTCAGGACTGCGTGGAGTTTTGCGCATGCCGTGTTCTCTGATCATGTCTCTGAGTGGTGTTGTGGTCCTGTGCTTAGTCCCAGCTATGTGGGTTCCTACTGTAGCCTGTGAGGCCCTAGGAATGATAGCATGTCTTTCACCTGGTCTGTGGTTTTGTGTGGTGGAGGATAGTAGCTCTGTGTTCTGCTGCTGACAAGCCTGAACCTTTCTCTGCGAGATCTGTCTGCCTAAGAAGCAGAAAACTACTCTCCTGGCTACAGCTTGCTTCTGCTGACCTTAAACCCTGTCTTGGCTACAAGTGGAGAAGGGCGGTCTTGGTGGCCTGCAGACATAGAGCTGCTGTTGGTGCAGCCAGTAGAAGATAGATCAGCATACTGTACTAGAGTGCGTCTCTGGGGGTAGGCTACAGATCTGCTAACATCTTTCTTTCAGCACCTGATTGACAGAATTCGGCCCGAGAGGCGAACCGCTTATTGGTAACCGTGTGTAGGTTAGTTGATTTAATCCCTGATCGT
This sequence comes from Istiophorus platypterus, assembly GCA_016859345.1. Classification (NCBI taxonomy): domain Eukaryota; kingdom Metazoa; phylum Chordata; class Actinopteri; order Istiophoriformes; family Istiophoridae; genus Istiophorus; species Istiophorus platypterus. Next base: position 5,527 of record JADGDC010000063.1, read on the forward strand.
GAGCGAAGATGTCTTTGCATTCCTCAGCTAGTGGGAGACAGAAAAATCGCGTTTGCCAAATCGATGCAGGTGAACCATTGATGTGGTCGAGGTTAGTCAGCACTTAGCGTATGGATTGGGTACAGGGATGGTTTTTGGATTTGTAGGGGCTTCGTTGATAGCTCGCTCTGAGGTGGGCATTGTGCCATCACGAAATTTGCCTGTGTCTCTCTTTTCTACCGGTAGATCGGGCGTGTTCCATCAGAAACAAGGGGTTCCCCTTTTTTAACAGTCCGTCAATAGTACATCAATAATACCCCGTTCTGCCTTACGCTGTTTGTGGGGTATTGTCTGATCAAATTGGTTCTGTCGAGACAAGTTTGAAATACCGGCGATGTAGCGACTCTACCGACATCGGTGGGACCTGTTGCCCAGAGTGACAGAAGACTAGAGTCCTGTATGGCTGTCGTCCTTGATTGTCGGGGTGATCAGTTTCTCTCTACCGTGGTGTCTCGAAACCTGTATGTGTTCCAGCAAAGCGCGGTGTCATTGGCCGGAGAGGTGTGATTTTGTATATTGTGTCGCAGGAGAAAAACCAAGGCGTAGGGAAGTTCAGTCGCTGCCAATCAATTTGAGCCTCAGCTGTCTTGACTATAGACCCTAGCTCTTTTGCCTGATGGTCAGGGGTGGAGGCGAGGTGACACATGCGGTGCCGCCTCGTCATCCATCATGTACCATTGCTACATGTTATTCTGGTGTGAGGAGGTAACTCCATGCCTTCTGCCCTACTTGTGCCACATAAATGTTTTTCGGTTCTAATTGTCCAGTCGAGGTCCTTCAATTTGGTCTCTAAACTGATCTTCATACCACTCTGTGTTTTGTCATCATAGGAACAATGTTACATGAGGGGTCTGGAGAATACCCCTACATGAGGAGTGTATCTGAGAGATCCAGGGCTTCCACTGGAGAGGTAAGCCGACGAGAATACCACCATGTTGCTGTGTTTCACTGTGTAGTAAACCCCCAATATCGTCCGCGCTTTTCTCCCACTGGTTGGAGGAGGTATTGTCCGCCTTTGTTAGAGTGAAGCGCCTATTTTTTGCATAGCAATACAGCGTACCCGTCAGGAGAAGTCACTGTCAGGCCGTCCGAGAACAAGGATGCGTTGCTTCAGTTATGGGTCAGGAATTCGCTGACAGTAGATTGGCTGGTACTTCGGGTGAGTACGAACAAGTGTAAGTGTGGTTTCAGTCTGACTCCCTAATAAATGGCAAGGAAGTGGTTTGGTGTGCGGCGGTGTTTAGGAACCTGAAAACCCATCACTGTGATAACTTCTGTTGAGATTGTATTCTTTTGGCACAGTCTTAATGATAGGTGGACACAGCAGCACCTGTATCCACTAGAAAGGGCAGCGTGCTCTGGTTTTACTGCCACACAAGCAGCACTAGTTTTCTGCCGTTAGGAGTGCTTGTCTGAGAGGCGTCTGTGGGGTGTGTCACTTTCGGAGTCCGCCAGATTGAAGCAGCCCAGCTCCTCCCCCTCGTGCCTGCTGGTGGGTTGAGCGTTCCCTTGGCCTCCAGCACTCATGTTGGGCATTCCCCTCTGAGGTCCACGTGCAGCGTCCAGTTGTTGTATGGGCATGCTCTGGCCCAGTGATTAGGGTCACCACAAATGTAACCGCCAAGGTTTCCTCTGAAAGGCCCTGCCCGGAACCCCCCCCTCTGTCCTCTCCCAAGTGGTAGCCTCCCCCTCTCTGGGTGGGTGTGGCTCCCCCGAGGGGAAGTGGGGACAGGTCTGGAAATGTAAGCGCTGACTCCGTTGCCTCCATCCCAGTACTTTGTGCTGCCTGTACCATGCAACTCGGCCTGCTCAGGTTTACCTTTCTTTTATCATTCACTTCCTGTCTGGCTTTGGTGAGCTGTGGCCTTGCAGCAGCTGTGCCTGGAGGTCCTCCCAGCTCTTTCTGATCTTGATGTGTTTTATCCTGTGCATGCCTTGGTTGGGTGGTGCAGAGATTTCTCCCAGGGCCACATCGACTGCATCCGCGCATATCTGGGTTATTTTTTCATAATTTGCTGCACCCGATTGAGAACTCCGCTTAGTACCGCCTGTGAGACCATTCAGTCTGGGACCCAGGTTGCCGGGGTGGCAGCCTGTCTGTTCTTAGCGTTCTTCGATTAGATTATTAATGAACTCTCGAGGGTTTTGTTTGTGATCCACATCTCATTTTTGGGCATCGGCCCGTGTAGTTGGGAAGAAGGAAATTTATCACGCATGGCTTTTCTATTTTGGTGCTGTAGCCTAAGAACGGTGTGTAGGTCGGGTGATCCTAGAGGTTCCTCGTCAGTCTCTGATCCTCATATGTCTCCTGGTGTCATGCATCGAGCTCCCACAGCCCTAAAGTCGCCCAGGAGCTAGGGTTTGTCCTGCAGTCAGGGTGTCTAACTTACTCAACCACAAGTTCCCCATCAGTCACAGGTGAAGTACTTATCTACCATTGCCTGCTTACGTCCCCAAAGTGAATGGTGGGTGTTGTCTCTGTGTCCTGGGTGATAGTCAAGGGAAGCTTGAAATACTAGGTGTTGTGGTGGTATAGTTTGCTAAGCTCTGCTAGCTCCTGTTGCCAGCCCTGCTATCTGGCAGCGATTTTTCACCGCTCAATTCATGTGTCAGTTGTGTGGCTGCGTCCAGGCTCTTCTCTGAGCTATGGGATAAGCTCATCTCTGATAGTGCTAACACATCTGTCCTGTACCCTGATTCTGCGTCTAGAGCCCCCAAAGTCTCCCTCTAGCTCCAGTTGAACTCCTACCTCATCCATGCCGCCCTCCACTTTGACCTCCTACGGCAATCATTTCTGACCTGTGTCTCCCTTCCCTAGCCCCTATCTCGTCCTGCTCCTTATCTAGCATTTCCTCCTTCATTCTTTTCCTATTTTTTCCTGTCAACTTCTCTTAGCTCATTTATCAAATATATTTCTCTCTGCCTGTGTTCTCTTAGGACACTGTCTGCCTATCTGGTCCCTCTTCTTCTTTTCCTCCTATAAGTCTACTTCTGCTGTTCTTCTCTGCCTTCACACTCCTGTTGCCTTTTTTTCCTTTCTGCTGCAAATGGATCAGTCCTCTTAGCTCGCCCTGAAGTAGTCATTGTTTGTGATGTGTTAGGAAGTGTGGTAGCGTCGAGAAACTCTGTGATGGCGTGTAGCACCTGTAAGTGGACTTTGGCGCTGTTATGTTACGCTCAGCGACACTCCACTGTGAGTGCATTTTGGATTTATCATCCTCTTGTTCTCGCTACTTCTATTTCTAAGGTCCTTTATGGATGTAAAAGGTGGGATACAGACCTGACATTGAGGAGAGGCACATATGAGAGAGGTGGGCGTGTGGTTGTGTCAGGTGCAGTTATTTACCGCCTTTATCATGAGGCTGTTTGAAATACAGAGTGCCTCATGCTGTGCCAACACATCGTCAGCTCCGACCACCATGACGTTCCTCCTCCCATTCCTCTCCTTTCCTTCTCCACTTTGATCTCTGCAACTTACATTGACTGTTTTCCCTGCTCTGCCATTTCCTCTCGTTTAACAGTAGCTTTTGTTGTTTCTTCCCTCATAGCCATTTCCCCAGAGAACCCCTATACTCTAGTGTCTTTCCTTTTTTTCTTTAATTAATTTGCTTTCGAAATTTTTTGCTTTAATCCACTTTCTTTTCACTTTCAGTTTTGTTTACAGGTGATACCTAGGGCCTTGAGGGTGGTGTCCATCTGGATCATAGCCCGATTAACCACTGACCAAGGCGGACCCCACACTCCCTCGTGGTCTATTTCTCTGTCAAATTCCCCATTCATTTTATCTAAACTGAGTCTTTCCAGTTTTATTACAGACCCGTGCCGTTTGATTAACTGGTGTTTACTACTCTGTGTCTAGCAGCCAGACAGTTTTATGCGCCTCGTGACTAGATGGTCAACTGTCTCTCAAGTGAGTGGTGAGCTGGTGGCATTACGTTATCACCGTTAGGTTTCCTGCCACATCAACAGATTGCGTTTTACACCGTTAGGTTTCCTCTGTTGACTTTACAGTTCACTTCACGACACTGCCGTTCACACCGAGCCTCGCACAAAAAATTCTCGAAGTCTTATTCTTCCCGCACCCTTGTCCCTTTTCACTCACAATGCACACACACACACACACACATGAGACAAAGTTATTATCACACTTCACAATCCGTAATTTTTGTATTAAATTTTCTTTTCAGCTTAGGTACGTGCTTGTGGATTACCTTTCCACGGGCCTCTCACCCTTTTAATCAGGCGAATGGATGCTTTGGAATCTCTTGTTCCAAGGCCTTCAACCTATATAGAATGCTTACAAAGCAAACAAATTTAAGGAACCTCACTCCCAGACGCCTCCCAACCCAGCTAGAACCCAGTTCTCTTCCGCACCCGTAGGAGATTCTGGTGAGGTTCCGCCACACCCAAGGTTTATCGCCAATCTGCTGATTTTCCTTTCCTACAACCTTTTATTCCTTCACGTGCGTTTTCACTTGCAGAAGAACTTGTTGCCAATAGTTCACTTCGATTTTGTTTCTGAGAATCTGCACTTATACCACGTTCTTTTAGGTTCAAATTTCTTACGTTACTCAAGACAGGACACACTTTTAGTGCGTGATCAATGTGAGAGTTTTGATTATAACAGGTTTCTGCTCACCTTGTTTTTAGGTTTGTGCGGCTTGTGTCCTTATCGCCGTTAAGTGAAAAAAAAAAATTCTTTTTGGGTCGAATGTCCCATCCTACTGATCTACCACATCACGAGATGAGCCCCCAAAACTGTTGGATCACGGCCAGGCCCGCGTAGTAGTCTTACGTCAGTCGTTGATGTGATGCAAATGAAGCAGGCAAACCAGAAGTTGAATCAGTATAAGTAATTTATTGCAGCTTCTGCAGAGAGAGCGGAGATCAGTTGGACAGCAAAATGCTTAGCACTGAAAAGATCTGATCTGAGTCTGTATGTGTCTTCCGTTAATAGGTGTTTGCTTTGAGTTCCCCCCCTTCAGGGAAGATGTGTATACCTTTAGTAGTAATGTTCCAGCTTTTCGTTGTCTAGAGAGGTTGTTTTTACTAGTGTTAGATCTAACTATCAGTAGCCCACATCTGTTATCAAGCGTCCACGTCTGTTAAAATTACCTGTTGCCCTTCTGTCTCCTGTTGCGAGGGTGCAGTGATCGTTCTTATCTTAAAGTGTGCATTCCTGTTCCATGTGATTTTTGTACTATATTTCAGATGTCTTCTTCCAGCGCTTACACTATGTCTTTATAAGGCACATTATAAAATGGCGTGTATTGAATGTATTGTATCCTAGCGTCTACAAACCAACTTCACCTAACCTCAGGCACATGCTCATAAACATGCTGCTTGCTTTATGCTGTCTACGATATACATACGCCTGTATAGAAAACCTCTGGTCTATCATCGAAAAAAAAAAAAACACCCAAATACACTCCGTTAGCATCGACCTTTTACACCACAGTGCCTTCGTTACCTACAAATGTCACGAGAGTCAGCGGGACACATATAAACCTACGAGGCTAATGCTCCGGTTAACTAAACACTCACCTGCCAAGCTAGAAAGAAGAGCCCCATCGCATGGCTACAAAATGGTGCTTCGGTAATCATGTGGCAACCACCCACGGAAAACCTCTGAATGGTCTATCATCGAAAAAAAAAAAAAGAAAAAGAAAAAAAGAAAAAACACCCAAATATCTCCCGTTAGCATCGACAAAGCCCCTATAGTATTCTGGTGCTCGCCTAAAAGTGTAATACAGAGGAATCAGGCAAACACCCGGCACGGAGAAAACAGAAAACCACGGCGCCATACGTATGCTCCAAAGCTGACGATCGCGTCATGGCGTGGAGGTCAGGAGTCGGGGTCCACGTCCTACCACCTTCACCTAACCTCGGTAGCATGCGCATAAACATATGCTGCTTTGCTATGCTCGATATACATATGCCCTGTGTGAAAACCTCTCTATAAATCTGTAAATCGAAAAAAAGAACAAACACCCAAATACTCTCCGTTAGCATCTACGACTAGCCACCACAGTTAACTCGTTACCTACAAATGTCACGAGAGTCAGCGGACACAGCCTAAACCTCTGAGGCTAATAACATTCTAACAAAACACTCACCTGACAAGCTTCGAACAGCCCCATCAAAGCTACAAAATGGGCGCCTGTAATCATGGCAACCACCCACGGGAAAAACCTCACCGTCTATACGTCGAAAAAAAAAAAAAAAAACACCCAGGAATACTCTCCCGTTAGCATCGACTATCCCCCATAGTGCTACTTCACCTACAAAAAGTATAAAAAATAATTTGAAGACACACCTCGGTTTTGTTATTTGAGTTTGTGTATATATAGAAGTATGTGACAACATTGTGATTTCATTTCAGGTTTTCACCAAATATTGGAGTACGCCATTCTTCCCCTTTCCGACACCTGTATGGATGCTAGAGTGGAATTGCTGCGGCGTGATTGAACTGCTTCATGGGATGATGAAAGTGGTGACACCTGAGAACCAAAGGACGAGAGAAACAGGGTAGGAAGCAAACAAACAAAAACTGGGATGAGTGGTTCACGGTACCCCCTCCCTCCCTCCTTCACTCCCCCCAAATTGATTATGAAGACAGACTTTGAATTTTAATATTTAAGTATGTGTACATATCATGCAAACATGAGCATGTGAGGTCACATTGGTGTCTTATTTCAGCTTTCATAGAATATGTGAGAATTTTTTCAGTAGAAAGACAGGACTTTCTGAACTTTACATATTATTGGTCTACAAGTAGAAGAGATAAGAAGAAGATAAATTGCTTTTTATTTCAGTTTTTCTGTCAGTGAGTCTTGAGTCACAAAGACAATATGTAAGATAAAGATGGGGTCTTTTTCCAGGTGATTGAATACACACTGCAAACCATGCATATGTTGTGCTTTATTTCTAATGAATATAACTAAAATATTCTAAGTCAGAGTGGTATGTTGTTTCTATCCAGTTAGGTTTGACACACCTATTTCACTGTAAATTTCAGAATAAAGGCCAATTTAACCAATACTAAGACAGAAGCTGTTTTTTCCCCCAACTTTTTTGTTACTTGCTCAAACCAGAAACAGCCTATTTTTTGCTTTTGTGTTATGCTCAGAAAAAGAAATCTTTCGAAAACAATATACATTAAAGCTATGTTTTTTTTTCCTATCAGAAGTCTTCAACTTGCTTCCTTTGTGTAAGAATATAAAAGGAATAACGTGCTACTGTTGTTGGTTGTGTCAACAAAACCCAATGCATGTTGGAAAGGCCTATACAACATAGCTGAACATTCACCTGACTATCTGAGAAGCTGATCCCGCTGACGCTATACAACACTACTTTTGATCCACTATCTGGTGTAGACACCTCGACCACTAGTACTCACTCACGACCACCACCTGAAGACACCCTGGAAAACCTCTGGTTCACAGGAGGCCAGCCCAGTGGTACCTTTCTTGGCTGACAGAGAAGAGGGAGGTAAAATGTGGGAGGGAAATTGAGTGGTTGGGGCTCCAGCCCATCACATGGAAGATACACCAGAGGTGGTGAAACCTGGAGTGTTTCTTATTCCATTCTCTATTAATTGGTGTTATTTGTCAAACATACCCTTTAGGTGGCATAAAAGGGTTATTTTTGGAACAATTCTGAGAACTTTGGTATTATATTCATCTTTAGAATGTTTATTCTGGCAACTAGAGAATCAGGCAATGGCATCCATCTTTCCAGAACCTATATACTGTCCAAATTGTCATCCTCCGTTCCTGCTGTTCCCAATGCACCGCATGAGAGCCTCCAGAGCTTTTCCCCTTGATCATAATAATTAGCTCTAAGTCTCATTAAATTTACAAGCGTACTCGTTAGAGGTTATTTCATTATATTGAGTTGTAGTAGTTAATAACTTCTTGAGGAATATGGGTTAGGGTTGAGTTATCATCCCTAACATTTCCTATTAAATAACCTAATCCTATTCCCCCAATATTGCTCGTCACCCTAAATATGTCACGGAGTCAGCAGGACACATATAAATCTCTGAGGCTAATATTAGGCTAACTAAACACTCTGCAAGCAAAGCCAAGAAAAGGGCTGTTATCATGAAGCTTCCTAAGAATGGGCCTTGGCATTAATCGCCATGCCCAACCACCCAGGAAAACTCTAAATCTATAAATAGAAAAAAGAACAAACTTTTAAATACTCTCCCGTTAGCATCCCGACTAGCCCACCCACAGTCTTTCGTTACCTACAAATGTCAAAGGTCGGCGGACACATATATAAACCTCTCGAGGAAGCTAATCAACCGGTTAACTTTAAACACTCACCTGCCAAGCTAGAAGAGCCCCATCTTGCGGCTACAAAATGGGCCGCTTCGGTAATCATAGCAGCAACCACCACCGGGAGAAAACCTCTATCACCCATAAAGTCTCGTCCGAAAAAAAAAAAACACCGGCAAATACTTTCTGTTAGCATCGACTGGCCACCACATTGCTTGATTACCTACAAATGGACGAAGTCAGGTAAACACCCACCAGGAAAACAGAAAACCACGGCGCTTCATTATGTATCGGCTGACACGTCCGCGTGGCGTGACAGGTCAAGGGTCAGGGAGTCACGTCTACCACCCAACTTCACCCTAACCTCAGGCACATGCGCATAAACAATAACGCTGCTTGCTGTACTACGATATACATATGCCCCTCGCGTAGAAAACCTCTCCTCTATAAGTGAAAAAAAACTATGAAAAAAACACCCAAATACTCTCCGTTAAGCATCCCGACTAGCCCCCCCATGGTGCTACATTCACCTACAAATGTATACAAAAATAATTTGAAGACACACCTCGGTTTTTGTTAGCGGTTTATAGTTTGTGTGTATATAAGTATGACAACAACATTGAATTTTCATTTCAGGTTTTTTTTTTTTTCACAAATATTGGAGCAACCATTGCTACTTCCCCTTTTCGACACCCTACTTGAGGATGCTGGTGGGGAGTGGCTGTGATTGAACTGCTTCCCGCGGGATGATGGACGGCGGCACCTGAGACGAAAAAGGACAGAGAGAAACAGGAGTAGGGAAGCAAACAAACCAAAAACTGGGATGAAGTGGTTACATTGCATGCCCCTTCCTCCCCCACAAATTGATTATGAAGACAGACTTTTGGTTTTATTATTTAAGTTTGTGTGTACATATCTGAAAACTCTTGAGGCATGTGAGTCAAATTGGTGTCTTATTTTCAGCTTTCATAGAATATGTGAGAATATTTTTCAGTAAAGGGAATGACAGGTCTTTCTGAACTTAATAACACCTAATTGGGCTACAAGTAGAAGGATAAGAAGATAAAATTTGCTTTTATTTCAGTTTCTGTCAGTGAGTCTTGAGTCACAAAAGACAATATGTAAAGATAAGATGGGTCTTTTCAGGTGATTGAATACACTAAAACCATGCATATGTTGTGCTTTATTTCAATGAATAAACTAAAATATTGTAAGTGGTGTATGTTTCTATCCAGTGGGTTTGACACACCTATTTCACTGTAAATTTAAGAATAAGGCAGAGCGGGTACAATACTAAGACAGAAGCTGTTTTTTTTCCCAACTTTTTGATACTTGCTCAAACCAGAAACAGCTATTTTTTACTTTGTTATGCTCAGAAAGACATCTCTTTCGAAAACAATACTCACATTAAAGCTATGTTTTTTTCCTATCAGAAGTCTTCAACACTTCCTTTGTGGAGAATATAAAGGATAACGTGCTACTGTTGTTAGTTTGTGTCGCATTAAACCAATGCATGTTGGAAAAGGCCTATACAACATAGATAAACACTCACCTGACTATCTGAGGAAGCTGATGTGGCTATACAACAGTCCAAGGTGGACACCTGACACTGGTACTAACTCGACCACCACCTAAGACACCACGGAAAAACCTCTGGTTCACAGGAGGAGCGGTACCTGCTGGCAAGGAAAATGAAATGTGTGGGAGGGAAATTGGTGGTTGGGGCTCAGCCCCCATCACATGGAAGATACACCAGAGGTAGGCGAATGAAGCCTGGTCTTGTATTCCATTCTCTATTAGTGGTGTTATTTGTCAAACATACACATAGGGGATAGCGCTTAAAGGGTTATTTTGAACAATTCTAAAAGAACTTTGGTATTGTATTCATCTTTAGAATGTTTATTCCTTTGGCAATTGAAGAATCAGGCAATTGGCATCCATCTTTCCAGAGCCTTATATACTGTCCCAAGGTGTCCTCCGTTTTCCTGCTGTTTTAATGCACTGCATGAGCCTCTCAGGCTTTCCCTTGATCATAATAATTAGCTCCTACAAGTCTCCATTAACAATTTTCATGACCTCGTTAGAGGTTATTTACGTATATTGAGTGCTTAGTAGTAATAACTGCGGGGAATATGGGTATGGGTTGAGTTATCATCCTTATTTCCTATTCCTAACCTTTAATCCTATTCCCCCAATGTCTTTCGTCTTACTACAGAGTATGCGAGAGTCAGCCGGACACATATAAATCTCCATTGAGGCTAATGTAAAGTATACTCGAAACATACTGACCAAGCTAGAACAGCCCCATGCAGCTACAAAATGGACACCGGTAATCCTTGGCAACCACCACAGGCTTCTCTAAATCTATAAATGAAAAAAAAATAAAAGAAAAAACACCCGAATACTCTCGTTAGCATCCGACTATCCCCAGTGCTTTCGGCACCTAAAAGTGTGCGAAGTCAGGCAAGCTTTTACCAACGGAAGAAAACAAAAAGAAAACCACGAGGCATTATGCTCCATTTCGGCAAATCGCGTGGCACGTGAGTCCCAGGGTCCCGGGGAGTCCGTCTACCACCTTCACCTAACCCCTCAGGCACATGCATAAACATGCCACTTGCTTTCTCTGATATACACTCATATAGAAAACCTCTCCTCTATAAATGCGAAAAAAAGAAAAAAAGCTTATGAAATACTCTCCCGTTAGCATCCCGACCTTCGCCACCACAATTACTTTCATTTACCTACAAATGTCACGAGTCAGCCAATACCCTTAAACCTCTGAGGCTAATGTGATTGGCAAACACTCACCGACAAGCTAGAACAGCCCCATGCACGGCTACAAAATGGGCCTTATTAATCGCAGCAACCACCACAGAAAACCTCTCGTCCTATAAATCCGAAAAAAAGAAAAAACACCAAATACTCTCCCGTTAGCATCCCGACTAGCCACCACAGTGCTCGTTACCTACTAAATGTACGAGAGTCAGCCGGAC
>JADGDC010000064.1:0-16591 GCA_016859345.1 Istiophorus platypterus
GATACACACTCAGAGGTAGGCGGCCTGGAGTGTTTCTTATTCCATTCTCTATTGAGTGGTGTTATTTGTCAAACATACCGCTAGGTGGCGCCAAGGGTTATTTTTGGAACAATTCTAAGAACTTTGGTATTGTATTCATCTTTAGAATGTTTATTCTGCCAATTAGAGAATCAGGCAATGGCATCCATCTTTCCAGAGCCTTATATACTGTCCAAATTGTCCTCCGTTTCCTGCTGTTTAATGCACCACGCAAGGAGCCTCCCAGGCTTTCCCCCTTGATCATAATAATTTGCTCTAAGTCTCATTAAATTTGCAACGGCCTCTTTAGAGGTTATTTCATTATATTGAGTGCTTAGTAGTAATAACTGCGGGGAATATGGGTAAGGGTTGGGTTATCATCCCTATTTCCTATTCCTAACCCTAATCCTATTCCCCCAATGTGCTACGTCACCCACAAATGTATGGGAGTCGGCCCGACACATATAAATCTACGAGGCTAATGTCGGCTAACAAAACACTCACCTGACGAGCTACGAGAGCCCCATGCGGCTACAAAATGGACGCCGTAATCATGGCAACCACCCACAGAAAACCTCTGGTCTATTGTCGAAAAAAAGAAAAACACCCAAATACTCTCCCGTTAGCATCCCAACTCGCCACCCATGAACAGTGCTATGTTACCTACATATGTACGTGAGTCAGCCCTTCACATATAAATATATGAGGCTAATTTCGATAATTAAACACTCACCTGACTATCTAAGAGAGCCCCATGCAGCTACAAAATGGACGCCGTAATCATGGCAACCACCCACGGAGAAAAACCTCTCGCCTATCGCCGAAAGAAAAAAAGAAAACACCCAAATACTCCCGTTAGCATCCACAAGCCCCTATAGTGTTACGGCACCTAGAAGTGTACAGGAATCAGGCAAACACCCACGGAGAAAACAAAGAGGCGCCATTATGCTCCGCTGACCGTCACGTGACGTGAGTCAAGGGTCAGGGGTCACGCCTACCACCCAACTTCACCTAACCTCAGGCGATGCGCACAAACATGCTGCTTGTTATGCTACAATATACATATGCCCTGTATAGAAAACCTCTGGTCTATCGTCAAAAAATAAAGTAAAACACCCAAATACTCTCCCGTTAGCATCCGACTAGCCCCCTTAGTGCTACTTCACCTACAAATGTATACAAAAATAATTTGAAGACACACCTCGGTTTTGTTATTTGAGTTTGTGTATATATATAGAAGTATGTGACAACATTGTGATTTCATTTCAGGTTTCACTAAATATTGAGCAACCATTCTTCCCTTTCCGACACCTGTGGATGCTGAGTGGAATGGCTGCGCGTGATTGAACTGCTTCACGGGATGATGGGCGGCACCCTGAGGCAAAGGACAGAGAAAAACAGGGTAGGAAGCAAACAAACAAAAACTGGGATAGTGGTTACGAGTTGCCAATATTGCCAATAACCGAGTCCTGTATTAGGCTCCGAAGCACAACAAATGGTGCCCCGTGTGAGGCCTTGAAGATACCAGAGTTATCACAGTATCAGACAGATTAACACAAATTAATAATTTCAATTATTAATTTTTAATTTTGAAAAAATTTTTTATTTTCTATTGAAATTCAATTACTTTAAGAATTCGGCTCTTCTCTATTCACTACCTGCCAAGTAAATAGGCCTTGTGGTGGCAGTTAGTGAGGTGAAAAGACAGTTCTAAATTGCAGATAGAACTGCAGCTTGTAAGCCGCAGGTGTAAACATTCACCTGTGCCAGCAACACAACATTTTCAAATAAGAATTTGTGCAAACCCACTGGGCAGGGCATAGTCATTAAGAAAATGAATCCCCCAAAACCCCAGATGGATGGAGCTGAAGCTCCTGAGAAGTTACTGGGACCAATCCTGAGAGATGTGGTCACGCCTCCCTCCTCTCCCCAGGAGAACAAGAGGCTCATAATTACAGTCAAAACGGCTGTCATGTTGCGCTACAGGAAATAGCTGATTATGTTAACAACCCAGCCGAAAACCCGAACGATCATCCAGGATGTGATAGGCGCAGCTGTTCCTGTTATACCAGCGCCACACTCACCTGCAGATAACCGAGTACCAAAACCAGGTCACTCAGTTGCAGAAATCGATTGCCAGCCTGTGGCAAGAGGTGCAAACCACCCAGGCTGAGCGGGACCAAGCGAGGGAAGTCTTAAGCTCCTGCAAAGAGAGGTCCGCACCGCCACCAAGGAGCAAGATTCAGGCCCAAAGAGAACTGGTCCGTCAGGAAGTATAGCGATCTAGCCCAGGAAGTACAGGACGACGCCCCTGAGCTAGAAGAGTTCATCCTCACAGGCGAGACAACCGCCGACACCCCCATTCAGAAGACTTACAGGACCAGGAGAATCGAGCTCATCCTCAAGCTTAGAGGTTCCTGTCTCGAAGATGGAAACCCTGAAGCTGTCTAACACAGCGCTAAAAGAGGGGGGAACCAGGAGTCGGACCACTCCTAATGGGGGAACCTCTAACTTAGTCGTCATCGATGACTACCAAGCGCCCCCATCAGGTCGCCCTTGGGACGCCAACGTCCTGAGTCGGGAGGCCGAGCGCCCTTTTACCCCCAGCTACACCCGTTCAAACAGAAAGAGGGTGACCATCCCCATGCCCATGATGGCAGGATGACTTCAGACGCCACCAAACCGTGAGCCGATATAGCACGAGAGGCACACCACAGTCCGCGCAGTCCTTCGCCACCACCAAGGAGGAACAATCGCTCATCGCTACCTTGACCTGAACGATTTGGAGAGCTCGGACTCTGACACCGAGCAGTTATACCAAAGTCGAGGCTCATAACCCGACAGATTGAGTCCCTGGCAAAGGACATAGAGCGCTCATTCGACAGCCAAAACGCTTAATGTCGACGCATCACCTTCGTGGAGGTCAACCACTGTCTGTCCGACTTACCCAATGCTACTTCACGGAGAAGCATAAATTAATATGGAAGACCACGGCAAGGAGCGCCCATGCTCATGGAGACATTACTAACGGACACCCGGTACCACTATCCGCATCATGGAAGGCTCCGGGAAGAATATTCAATGTACACCGATGAGACCTCCGCCACCCTCAGTGCTTTGAATATCTTGCAGAAGAAAACGAGTCCCTCGCATCTACTACCAACGGTTGAGAACCACATACTTCGTGGATGCAGGACTCCAGGTTTGGAGGATGACCGGGCTTTAAGTCCTGTTCCTCCACAACCTCCACGAAGCATACGCTACGGTCACGATGCATTGTAGGTCGATGACCTCAGCATGAAGGAGGTTAGGAATTTGCACAGTTGGCCTGGGAGACGCGCTGCCCAAGACTGGTGGACGCTGGTTAGGACACCAGGGTCCTGGGAATCCAGACTCAGAGAACGACAGCTTGACGCTGGAAGGCAAGGAGCTGCCTCGTACAAAACGGAGGGCCGGACAAGACCCCAGAGACACCAATCACCTCCCTCAAAACGCACGACGGAACCAGAGGGATGATGATTATATTCCCAGGCAGGAACCGATAAGGCATACACAACAACGTGAAACTTTCGCAAAAAAGGAAAAGACTGGTTCGATCGAACCCCAGACAAGGGTACTAAGAGAGAAAGGGGCGGGGACACCGGTCCCCCAGAGGGAAGGACCAGCAACCGGATATGGAGGAATTAATCTGGAAGTTCACCACCGGCGGTGAAGCAGCTCGACGTACGCTACGCCCATCAGGTCCCCCGGATTCCCAAAGGAACCCGATACCGAAATCCTCAACATGACTAGGCCAGACCCCCGCACTTCGCCGCCAAAGTCTACTTCAGAGGGTGGGGGGCGGCCAGAAGAACCAGACGCTGGCGACACATACCACCCACGCCCTTTTCTGTCTTTCCTGGGCGACTTGGTGCGGAAGGGCAACGCCCGCGGATCTACACCAAGGTCGTAATAGGGGTTGCACCAGCACTCGCTATTGGACTCTGGGTCAGAGATCAGCCTGATAAACATGCACATGTTCACCAAGATTAAAGCAATGCACAACTTGGGCAACCATCGCAGATCGAGCCCTGCGATATGAGCATCACAAGCTACACGCAGGACCGATCACCCATAACCAGACGGGCTTGGGTGGACCTCACATTCCAAGAGATGACCTCGCTCACCCGCTACACATCTGCACCCTTGACACAGAGCCACCTCATCGGCCAAGACCTACTGGACCGACTGGCTCCGCCATCGACTGCCACCAAGGACACATCTGGGCTCAGGTTGATGCTCCTAAGCCACTAAATGTGGAGACAGATCTGCTGACCCCAGGGAGCGAGTAGATGCCATCCAAGGATACAAGAAATCCCTACCAATGCTCATGCCCCTCCTGTGCCCGAGACTGGCCCTGACCTCTCCACACCAGCTGCAGACTTCTGCCGCCACCGGGCGGGCAGTCATGAACCCCTGCACTGTCATGAATCGCTCCTCTGTTCACTGAAGAACACAGATGACGACTGTACAGTCCCCGAGTCATCGGAGGCGGCACCTGAACGACACCTTAGCCCCAGATGTACTCCCTGGCACTGTGGTCAGAGAAACTGCCATCAGCCAGACCTGTATAAGGACGCAGTCAAGCCGAACCCCGCCTCCTTCAAGACGGCGGTCACTGCCTGCTCCTGCAAAGGCATCGCAGCCACCAGACAAAGCAATTGAGTGTGCCGCCTATCCGTAGGCGACAGAGAAAAGAGGTTGTGCACCTGGTGAGCGAGTGCCTCAGCTTCAAACCCCACTCCTTGGGGCCGACCTCCGCCAGACTGGGTGCTGCTGACACAGTCAACCAAGTCTTGTGGTCCCAAGCCGACGCTGAAGCACCCACCTTCCTCAAGCAGAGCATCTGACATCAGGACAGACCATACCCCAAGCATGTCAGGTTGCCAGCGAGGTCGACATGACTATCCCAGACGAACGGCAGGCGCCCCCATTCGCCTGGTGATTCTTAGAGGGCAGAAGAGCTACGGCTCGCAAGCGCTTCTTCCAGCCTTTAAACTGTTTCAGGAAACTCAACCTGTCAGTCTGTGGCACACCCCTGCTTGAACTGAACCACCGCCAGCATACCTGCTGGTTCAGAACCCAACAAATGCCCCGATCCAAGTGATGGCAAGACAGCCGCTGGGAATGCTGGTTGACAGCTCCTTCCATGACTTCGAGTTGACTATACCAGTCATTGGAGCACTGCCTCCATCGTTGACCAAAGATGATAACCCAGAGGAACCGGTCTTCACATCCCCGACCCACATGATCGCCATCACCCGTCATGAGGCATTGCAGAGTGAGGCAATATGCAGCGCCACTCTGGGCACCGGCGACCTGGTGGTATACTCCTGGTGACACAACCAGGAGACCCTCCGAAAGACCGAACCCGCCTCCTCGGAGGAACCTGGATCCACTCTCGATTCTGAGATCGATCAGCAGCTCAAGAAGGCAGATGCACTGACGACAGACGACCAGAGAAATGCACTTCGGAGCTTGTTCCGAGTTCCAGCACATTTTCTCAAAAGACCTCATGACTGTGGAGTAACTGACCTTCATACGGTCCGCATCCCAACCGACCTTAACGCACCTCCAACGCTCGCATTTACAGTACAAAATTCCCGTTGGCTGCTTATGAGTCAATCCAGGATCTCGACAAACTGCTGGAAAAACTAATCATCAGGAATGTAACTCAACGCATAACTCCCCAATCTGGCCGGTGCTGAAACCAACCGGTAAATGGCGACTCACCATCGACTACCGACCATTGAACAAACAGGTTCCACTCTCCCGATGGCCCATGATCCACTTGGATCAAGAACTAGCCAAGGTAAAAGGGGCCCGTTTCTTCTCCACTGTGGATGTGGCCAATGGCTTCTGGACTATGAAAGTTGACCTGCTGACCAGTATAAGCTGGCTTTCCTTCGGAAATCGCCAATATACATGGAACCGCTGCCTGCTCGGTATTCAAACTCTCCAGCGGAATTCAACATCTTCCTCCACAAAGCCATGAGTGACGCGGCCGCTCGCGGCAACCTCATCTACGTGGACGACATCCTCATGAGGAGCGGAACCTTTGAGGAGCACCTGACCGAGATCCGACATGTTCTCGACCAACTTGCGCCGCTGGAGCTAAATTGGCACTTGCTAAGGGCCAGTGGTGCCGCACTAAAGTAGAATATGTGGGCCTTACAGTGGCGCCGATGGCATCGAGCCACAATCCGAAGGCTCCAAGCCATCCGCGACATTGCAGCTCCGACAAACGTGTCGGAACTCAGAAGCTTCCTAGGGGTTCTGCAACTACTCCCGACAATTCGTGGAGGATTATGCAGAAATAGCCCGACCCTCACTGAACTACTCCGAAGGACAAACCGCTTGAGTGGAAAGAACCTCAAGAGCAGTCTTTCCAATGGATGAAAGAAAACTTTGTTCGCATCCTGCCTTGCCTACCCTGACAAGGACAAAGAATTTCTTCTAGAGGCTAGCTTCTCCTTACTGCCTCAGCGCCGCCCCTGGCACAGAAATATGATACAGACAAACGGGTCGTCCGCCACGCAAGCCGACCCTCAGCAGCGTTGAGATCAAGTTCTCGGATTAAAAGGCCCTGCTGGCCACCGTATGGGCTGTGGAACATTTTCGCAGTTACATCGGAGGACAAAGGTGATTATTGAGACTTGCCATCAACCTGTTGCATTCCTCAACAGTCAGCGCCTGAGGGACGGACGGTATCGAACAGTCGACGCCGTGGATGATGGCATTGCAAGGCTACGACGCCGAGGTGAAGTACGCCCAGAACCACCGAATGGCTTTAAGCCAGGCCTGGCCGACTGTAAACATTACGACTGTGAGGAGCAAGCAAACCCGAACCTACATTCATCGCCACTCCATCACCACCTTCCAACCACCACTACTATGACGCAAATGCCTGCTTAGGCCTGCCAGAAGTCTACGGACGGTTGCTCCTACCAACATGAACGCCAACCGAGCAGGAGTCGGCTCGCTTGGGTCAACCACACGGCTGGAGAACCAAACAGCTTCCAACTGGGTGCCAGAACGAGTCAATATGCAGAAATCGCTGCAGTACTCATTATGCCCAACAAGCTACCAAAATGGCTATGGAACAGCTGGTGATCTGCTCAGACTCCAACCACGCCGCCACAGTTTCATTTGTCACCTCTCGGTGTGGAAGGAAACGGCATGAGGAATGCTAGGAATAAGGAAGTTAAGAACTCCGAACTCTTCCTTGCTCGCGATCGGCTCGTGAGGGACCGAGGGATGACAGTGTACTGGAAGAAGGTCAAAGGACACTCACCAATCTCAGGTCCAGACAAAGATGGCAACGACGGTTGACCGCCTAGCTAAGCTGGGCGCGAACAGGGTACACCGTGGGAGTTCAAGGAAGAATGGCTCCTTACAACCAACGCCTCCTCGTGAACGCTGTCACCCGCAGCAAGCGCGAGGAAGACGAGAAGACCTCAAGACCACGCGACAGACCCTATGCTTAGGCCAGAACCTGGGGACGCAGATCTCATGACTATGCAGGAACAAGACTCAGACATCCAAGCCATCCGACAACTTGTTGCAATTCCCCAACTCATGGAACACCACCAGCTCTTCTGCGGGTCCCATGACTTTCAGGCCTTGCATAAGGAACTGCCAAACCTCAGGTTGGAGAAAGGGCTGCTGGTCCACGCATAAGGGCCAAGGACCAGCCCGCTGGGTCGCCCGACTGACCATAGGGGGTCATATTAGCACATGCCCACGATTCTCCTGTTGGCGGTCACCGCTATAAAGCTACACTCCAAACCCTCCATCAAGTTGCTTATTGGCCGCCAATGACGCCGCGACACCCAGGCATACGTAAAAGTTGCCTCATCTGCTGCCAATTTCAGCCATCCCAGCCATTATATCGAGCCCCGCCCAACATAGAGGGATCACATTCCCATGGTCACACCTCCAGATTGACTGGATTGACCCGGCCCCAAATCGCCTCTCGGAAACAATATCTCCTCACAGTCACATGCGCATTCACAGAGTGGGTCAAATGTCTTCCAGCACCCAACGACACGCCACAACGATCAAGAGTCTTATTGCTGAACCACGTGTTCAGTCGCTGGGGACTACCCCTCCGCCGACTCGGATCGAGGTACCCATTTCACGCTGCAAGCGTGATGACTACAATGTTTGGGATCTTGGGAGTGGAAGTCAAGTTCCACATTCCACATCATCCCCAGTCATCTGGTCAAGTTGAGCGGCAAACCGCACTATTGTCAACATGCTTAAGAAGTATGTGAACAACGGTGGCAAAGACTGATGTGAAACTCCCTCTGGTACTGATGGCCATCCGTCCACCCCAAGACTGCACCACAGGGTCACGCCTTTGAGATGATGACTGGAAGAGAGATGACTCTTCCACTGCATCTCCTGTACCACCCAGAAGATGTTAATATGGCAACCGCTACACCGCACCAGCACGTGACAGACCTGCGAACCACCTGCAGACCACGTCACAGGCACAAGAAAACTTGGAAGCAAGTGTGAAGGGGTCCAAGGCCTATTATGACAGGAAAGCGTGTCATCGCGAAAGTACCAAATAGGCGACAAGGTCTTCCTGTTCCACTGCCACACGAGCAGGGACCTCAAGGAAGTTCCTACCACGCTAATGGTCCTTCAAATCACGGGAAAACTTTCACCAGTAGCCTACCGACCGAGTCTCAAGCCCCGCAAGCGCCAACATACAAATGGGTTCATGCAAACCAAATCAAGCCTTTCAGACCACTCTCACCCTCTGAAGGAGCACGGTCAACTCTCCCAGAGGGATGGAGATGTGACACAGTAGTCAAGGGGGGAATAACTGCATGCCATAAGCCACAAGCACCGGCATGCATTACTTCTAACCTCCCCTTCCCCCTTCAGTAATAGTAATCAAATTCTGGTTCCATTAAAAATGAAGCTTCCTTGGGTTTTTGGCGCCTCACCCTACCCGTCACCATGCCCTTGATGTGGTCAAACCCGCCCATCGACCGTATCGCCTCCAAGAAACGCCGACTCTTAATCACCCACTGTGACCTCTATACACAGAAAATCTACGGCGCCTGGATCCTTGTGTAATCGCAAACACATCCGCTACCCCCAAAATTAACCGAAGGGAGACTAAGCGGAACCCAGACGCACGACACCGTCAAACAAGCCGAGCAAACCATCACCCACACCCTTGAACAATTAGAGAAATTTTTGGTCACGGAGGAAGACCTCAGTGGCAAAAGACGACCTAAACGATTCCTGGGTGGGTTGCTCGCCGCGGCCTCAGCCGTGGGATCCCTTTTTTCAATTGGCCTCTCAGCTGCCAATTCTATCAGCATTGGGGCACTACAAAGACACATGGGCGAACTTGAGGAAGAAATGCCAGAAATCCAACAGAAACTCTTCCTCCAACAGGAACAGTTACAGGGAATAGGCAAAACCCTCCAGGGTACTATAGTCACCGTAAATCTCCACTCGACCATTCTCAATAATACTTTGCATGCCTTAGAGACCCTGTCAGGAGTAGTGAGAGAGGACATAACGTATGTGCGGATTGTTAGGGACTTAATGCAGGACCTGACTAGAGAAATAAGCTCTTCAGTCAACAGTTTGAGCAGTGGAAGGATTCCAGCTTATCTGGTCTCCCTTGATCTGGTGGAACAAGCTTTGAGATCTGCCACTACCACAGTTGTGCAACCTCGAAAGTCCACTTGGCCTACAGTCTTGGCAGTGCAATTCCAATCTCTGTAGACCCTAAAACTTAGGAATAGGTTTCATTCTCAATCTACCCATTATAGAGAGACAAAACATATACCGCTAAAGTCAGTACTGAACGTTGGGTTCTGGAAGGGGAACACACACGTGCATATCAAGACGCCACCCTCACTTGCGTATCACGATGATCATCCTTCACTGTACCTCATTCCCAACCTAAACATGTGTACCAAAACTAAAGACATCCACTGGATTTGCCCCAGCAATCCCTTTATCAGAGATGTTACTAACTACCTCTGCGGTTTAAGAACCGAAGCCCTGAACAAAAATGTCAGGCCAACATGTCCATCAGAGACGAACAGACAGGGACAAGGGTGGAACGGGCAGGTAATCAGTGGCTCGTGAGCACAACTGCCCTGTCTTGATCTTCACGAACGCCATGACACAGCCACTAAGCTAAGCCTGCCTAACCAAACAGTATTCATAACGGTTCCTCAAGGAGCCACCATACATATTGAGGACATAGTCCTCCATCATCTCAACCCCGATAGACACGACGTGGAGATTGAGATCATGGACGCATTCCAGGGTCACAACCTGACCATAGGTGACACCCTTCAACAGCAGCTTCTGGCTGAAGGGACTAAACTGGTGAAGTTCAGCCTCAAACCAGCTGGACTCACCCCCCTGTTTACTAGTCACCCAAACAGAATGTCATCCTACCAGGAACACCCTATTAGTTTGGTTGCCCTTGGGCTCCTCCTTAGTGGTTGGGTCATCACGGTGATTATTGCATACGTAATGCAATCGACACATACAGACCCTGCAGACCAGACTGGATGCCATCCGCCCTGGCCCCACAACGATTTGGACACCAGTCTTTGCCCACACTAAAAGCTCACTACAATCCTCTCCCGGAGTAAGCCACCTAACAATCTTTCTTCCTCTTCCTTTCTCCTTCCCGTCCTTTTGTTCTTTGGTATTATTTTCATGTGTTTATGTTTATGTTTTGTTCACTCCACTAGGGAACCACAGCAATAATATCAGACGGCAAAGAATGTGACAACCTTGATTGTATCATGTCTTGACACTAGACTTTAGCTAATGTTATGAGAACTCTGCCCAGAGTTAGCCTCAGAACTGCCCAGATGCTAAAGCCCTCTGCACTCTTAAGAACTGTATGAACTGTCACCTCCTGTTAACCACAAGAACACATGGACTTTGAAACCCAGGTTACACACAAGCTACAGAACTGTTCGGCCCTAATTTGATCCAAAGGCCGCGACCAGCATCCCAGCCTTCAGATCAAAGGGGGGATGTTTTGCCTCACTAACGGACTGTAAGACAAAGAAGGCCTACAGGCACACCCAAACCTGGGATCCAGCTAAGGCCACGGTAAATAACCAAGGAGACAAAGAACTCAGCAGAGCATCCCCCACCACGAGGTCCCAGTTGGATACCTGACCAAATGGACGAACCCCAACGGGCGCGGTGCCCTCCGAACAGCGACCATAAAATTCCACGATCCCATTAGCTAAATCCACAGAATCACCACCAATTCGTGACGCCACCTAAAGTTATATTAACACAGAAACTCCTGAAACTCGCCCCTTCTGCTGGACCTCGCCAAGACCAGAGAACTCCTCGCTAATAGAAGTGGCACCGATAACCGCGCCTTTCTGCGTTGGACCTCGCCAAGACCAGAGAACTCCTCGCTAATAGAAGTGGCACCGATAACCGCACCCTTCTGCGTTGGACCTCACCAAGATCAGAGAACTCTCGCCAATAGAAGTGGCATCAACAACCGCACCCAGATCTAGACCTCGCCCTCGTGGCGTAACACTAGTTGTAGTCAAAGTTTCTGAGTTAACTAACTAACCGTGAGTCAGCGGAATTTCGCTGTTCCAGCCGCCTCGCCTTTCGCCTGTGTGTCGCGCCGACACCGCTCAACTCGCACTCAGAGTCGCAGACCGCCTTCGCCTCCCGGACGCCCAAGGAGGTGAAACCTGGTAGCTAACGTGTCCTACCTGCTTTCACGAAGAAGACGAAAGGACACAGATCCTGCTTCTTCTGAGTCGACGAAGAATTTCGCCGTGAGCCGGAATCAAGCACCTCGCCGGAGACTAACCATCTCGCCGAGAAAATAAGTTAGCCGCCGAGAGCCGCTAACCAACGACTCTTCTCCTGCAAACGGACGCCGAGACGAGCTCGCCGCACCGCTGGACTCACAAAAGTAAGAGGCTTATAGCTCTGGGCAGACGTTAGTAACTAAAGTGTAATAAGCTGTCGAATGTTTATGATTACATGGGTTGTGTGTTATTTAATTCATATGTGAACATCATTGAATGAATTATGTTATCCGCCTGCAGCGGATAACTTCTGTCCCGCCTGTATCACGATCGAGACCAGTACTTTCTGTGTCAGTTAAAGGCCCAGACTCGCGACACTCATCCACTGAGTCGAGTAAAGTCTGTGTGATACAGGAAACACTGTCTCTAAACCACGATCGCCAGAGCGCTTTGGTTGAACTTGTCTGTTTCTGCTTCCACTAACGACACGCCCGATTCGAACGCCGCTGGAGTGGTTCGAACCTGCCCCACCTAGTTTCTTTGTCCAGTCTGGTGGTAACGGTGTAACGCCACTACATTCCACAGACTCCTCCGTCGACTCGCGGACGTGACTGTAACGAGACACGCCCGCCACCTCAGTCCGCCTTCGGGGCGCACACACATAGACCCCCTTTACGCTACCTCACACACACTCACACTTATACACACACCACCATACAGATACTCACACACACTCACACATACCTACCTCAATACTTACACAATTTCACGATCGTAGCTAGTAGTAAATAATAAGATTTATTATTTGAAAGTGATGATAATTGAAGGTGATATTGCTGATGATAATAAATTCTGTTATTGCTAAAAGAGAAGTTTATTTGTGTTTCTGTTCACGACTGTGATAACAAGTTGGTTGACAAGGTCAGTGCCGAATCTTTACCTTCCTATTCACTATAGAATTAACAATAGTTCCAAATTATTGGCAATTCTGAGTGAACACCCTTTCTTGAGACTGAATCCAACAGTTGGTTATTGGTCCGGGTTTGTCCCGGTGGTGCCCCGTTCTTGATGGTTTAAATTGATCGGATTCTGTTAATTTTAATAATTACTCGAGATTATCCTTGATAATCAGTAATTGTAGCTAATAGCCAATTCATTGCTCCTGCACTGCACAACGGATGGTGCCTTATGTGAGGTTGCATCTGAATTTCAGCTATTAGTCCGGGTTTTCCCGGTGGTGCCCCGTATTAGTAATCCTGATTAAGCCAATCCATCCAAATCTTTACAATTATTAATGATTATTTTAATAATCACTTAATTATTGCCAATAACCGAGTCCTGTATTAGGCTCCGAAGCACAACACCCCACACATTGATTATGAAGACAGACTTTAGTTTTATTATTTAAGTTTGTGTACATATCTGAAAACCAGGAGCATGTGAGGTCAAATTGGTGTCTTATTTCAGCTTTCATAGAATATGTGAGAATATTTTCAGTAGAATGACAGGTCTTTCTGAACTTAACATACAATTGGGCTACAAGTAGAAGGATAAGAAGATAAAATTTGCTTTTATTTCAGTTTCTGTCAGTGAGTCTTGAGTCACAAAGACAATATGTAAGATAAGATGGGTCTTTTTCCAGGTGATTGAATACACTCAAACCATGCATATGTTGTGCTTTATTTCAATGAATAAAACTAAAATATTGTAAGTGGTGTATGTTTCT
The DNA here is from genome assembly GCA_016859345.1 of Istiophorus platypterus. NCBI lineage: Eukaryota > Metazoa > Chordata > Actinopteri > Istiophoriformes > Istiophoridae > Istiophorus > Istiophorus platypterus. The sequence goes on from JADGDC010000064.1 coordinate 13,573, forward strand.
ATGCAGTGGGTTTGACACACCTATTTCACTGTAAATTTAAGAATAAGACGGGTACAATACTAAGACAGAAGCTGTTTTTTTTCCAACTTTTTGATACTTGCTCAAACCAGAAACAGCCCTATTTTTACTTTGTGTTATGCTCAGAAAGAAATCTCTTTCAGAAAACAATACTCACATTAAAGCTATGTTTTTTTTCCTATCCAGAAGTCTTCCAACACTTCCTTTGTGTAAGAATATAAAAGGATAACGTGCTACTGTTGTTAGTTTGTGTCGTCAAACCAATGCATGTTGGAAAGGCCTATGTAACATAGATGAACACTCACCTGACTATCTGAGGAAGCTGATCCGCGGCTATACAGCTGCTGCACAGTCCACTATACGGTGGACACCTCGACACTGGTACTCACTGCGACCACCACCTAAGACAACACGGAAAAGCCTCTGGGTTCAGGAGGAGAGGGCGGGTAAGTGCACAGGAAGAGGGAGTGAAATGGGAGGGAGGGGGAAATTGAGTGGTTAGGGCTCAGCCCCCATCACATGGAAGATACACCAGAGGTAGGCGAAGCCTGGAGTGTTTCTTATTCCATTCTCTATTGAGTGGTGTTATTTGTCAAACATACCGCTAGGTGGCGCCAAAGGGTTATTTTTGGAACAATTCTAAGAACTTTTGGTATTGTATTCATCTTTAGAATGTTTATTCTGCCAATTAGAGAATCAGGCAATGGCATCCATCTTTCCAGAGCCTTATATACTGTCCAAATTGTCCTCCGCTTCCTGCTGTTTAATGCACCACGCATGAGCCTCTCAGGCTTTCCCCTTGATCATAATAATTTGCTCTAAGTCTCATTAAATTTGCAGCGGCCTCTTTAGAGGTTATTTCATTATATTGAATGCTTAGTAGTAATAACTGCGGGGAATATGGGTAAGGGTTGGGTTATCATCCCTATTTCCTATTCCTAACCCTAATCCTATTCCCCCAATGTGCTACGTCACCCACAAATGTATTGAGTCAGCCCTTGACACATAAATTCTACGAGGCTAATGTGGATAGTTAAACACTCACCTGACAAGCTAAGAGAGCCCCATGCAGCTACAAAATGGACGCCGGTAATCATGGCAACCACCCACGGAGAAAAACCTCTGGTCTATTGTCGAAAAAAAAAAAAAAACACCCAAATACTCTCCGTTAGCATCCCGACAAGCCCCTATAGTGTTACGGCACCTAAAGTGTACAGGAATCAGGCAAACACCCAGGAGAAAACAAAGTGGCGCCATTATGTGCTCGCTGACCGTCACGTCACGTTACGTGAGTCAAGGGTCAGGGGTCACGTCTACCACCCAACTTACACTAACCTCAGGCGAATGCGCTCAAACATGCTGCTTGCTATGCTACAATATACATATGCCCTGTATAGAAAACCTCTGTTCTATCGTCGAAAAAAAATAAAGTAAAACTCCCAAATACTCTCCCGTTAGCGTCCGACTAGCCCCCTTAGTGGTACTTCACCTACAAATGTTTACAAAAATAATTTGAAGACACACCTCGGTTTTTTTATTTGAGTTTGTGTATATATATAGAAGTATGTGACAACATTGTGATTTCATTTCAGGTTTCACCAAATATTGGAGCAACCATTCTTCCCTTCCCACACCTGTGGATGCTGAGAGGAAAGGCTGCGCGAGATTGAACTGCTTCACGGGATGATGGGCGGCACCCTGAGGCAAAGGACAGAGAGAAACAGGGTAGGAAGCAAACAAACAAAACTGGGATAGTGGTTACGAGTACCCCCCTCCCTCCCTCCCTCCCTCCCCCCACACATTGATTATGAAGACAGACTTTAGTTTTATTATTTAAGTTTGTGTACATATCTGAAAACCAGGAGCATGTGAGGTCAAATTGGTGTCTTATTTCAGCTTTCATAGAATATGTGAGAATATTTTCAGTAGAATGACAGGTCTTTCTGAACTTAACATACAATTGGGCTACAAGTAGAAGGATAAGAAGATAAAATTGCTTTTATTTCAGTTTCTGTCAGTGAGTCTTGAGTCACAAAGACAATATGTAAGATAAGATGGGTCTTTTTCCAGGTGACTGAATACACTAAAACCATGCATATGTTGTGCTTTATTTCAATGAATAAAACTAAAATATTGTAAGTGGTGTATGTTTCTATGCAGTGGGTTTGACACACCTATTTCACTGTAAATTTAAGAATAAGACGGGTACAATACTAAGACAGAAGCTGTTTTTTTTCCCAACTTTTTGATACTTGCTCAAACCAGAAACAGCCCTATTTTTACTTTGTGTTATGCTCAGAAAGACATCTCTTTCAGAAAACAATACTCACATTAAAGCTATGTTTTTTTTCCTATCCAGAAGTCTTCCAACACTTCCTTTGTGTAAGAATATAAAAGGATAACGTGCTACTGTTGTTAGTTTGTGTCGTCAAACCAATGCATGTTGGAAAGGCCTATACAACATAGATAAACACTCACCTGACTATCTGAGGAAGCCGATCCGCGGCTATACAGCCGGTGGACACCTCGACACTGGTACTAACTGCGACCACCACCTAAGACACCACGGAAAAAACTCTGGTTCACAGGAGGAGCGGCGGTACTATGCACAGGGAAGAGGAGTGAAATGTGGGAGGGAGGGGGAATTTGTGTGGTTAGGGCTCAGCCCCATCACATGGAAGATACACCAGAGGTAGGCGAAGCCTGGAGTGTTTCTTATTCCATTCTCTATTGAGTGGTGTTATTTGTCAAACATACCGCTAGGGTGGCGCCAAAGGGTTATTTTTTGGAACAATTCTAAGAACTTTGGTATTGTATTCATCTTTAGAATGGTTATTCTGCCAATTAGAGAATCAGGCAATGGCATCCATCTTTCCAGAGCCTTATATACTGTCTAAATTGTCCTCCTGCTTTCCTGCTGTTTAATGCACCACTAAGGAGCCTCCCAGGCTTTCCCTTGATCATAATAATTTGCTCTAAGTCTCATTAAATTCTGCAACGG